>JAIPRL010003102.1:0-12058 GCA_025469235.1 Pemphigus obesinymphae | reverse complement strand
CGAACCCGGAACCCGGAAAAAATTAAAACCGTTTTTTAACCACGTATCAGAAACCCGGAAAAATTTTAACCGGTTTAAATCCGTAACCCGAAACCCGAAAAATTTGAACCCGTTTTGACTCCCTGGTTACAAGTTACAACGTGTGACGACAACGACGTGCGATAAGGAAAATAGGTATGAATAATAATTAATACGTAATAAGTAGTATAAATTATTAATTTGTATTTTATTTTTGATTTTGTATTATTTTTAATTTTAATATAATTAACTTTTTATTATTTTATTATATAATATACACTTTTTAGGTTATTAATTTTAATAAAACATCTTAAAAATATTAGATATTTTTTTTAAATTTAAAAATTATATTTTATTATCAAAATAAAAATGAGTTAATTATTTATTTTTATCTATATAAAATTTTAGTCATCTAATCTCAACACTTCTAATATTATATGCGATGTGCATTAGTCCATCACATAATTAAAACATATAACCATTAAAATTTTTTTAGGTTTACATGACCTTAATGATTACAAAGTTTTTTATGAATAATTTATAATAATAACTCTTCTCATGTATATATAATTTCCACTAATGGTTTTTACATATTTAGATGACGTTTTTGTTAAGGATAAATAAATGTTAAATTTTTCAAACTAATTCCCGTTTTCATTATAGCATAAATGTTTAACATTCCTAAAAAATTTACAATACCGGTTGTAAAATTTGTTTCATGTTTTTTTAGAAACGAAATTTTTATACAAATATCATATTATTTATTTTTGTTATTCCTATTCTTATGGAGAATTAACATGGTTTCCGACCTCATCGTTCTACTGTAACATGAAACATTGTATTTTATAACCACGTTTTTGATGCTTTTGCCGTCCATTCCCAAGTTGATGTGATATGTACAAATTTTACTAAAGCGTTCGATCGGATAGATCACTCTGCTCTTCTTTGTGTTTTGCAGGATATATTTATTTATAATAGAAAACAATGGGTAAAAATCCATGGAGTAATATCCTACATTTTTACAGTTTCTTCCAGTGTTCCAAAAGGAGGTCACCTATCCCACCTACTTCTTTCTGTTTTTGTTAATATTTCAAATCAAGTGCTGCAACATAGTAATGTTCTTGCTTTTGCTGATGACATGAAATTATTTTTGCGTGTAAATTAATTAAACGATTTCCTTTAACTCCAAAGTGATTTAAAACCATCTTATATCTTGAGCCAACAAACTTGAACTATCTTTTAATAATTTCAAATGCCATTCTATGATTTTCACCCACCGTAGGAACTCTATCAGTTATTGTTACAACATTAATGGAACAACTATCTCCTTCCTTTGAAATTCAATCACCGATCTTTTTTTTTTGTTTTGTCTCACCCTTAATCTTCGATTACACATAGACATTATTTGTTGTAAAGTCTCTAAACTCTCGGCTTCATTAAACGTATCTCAGCTGAGTTTGGACTAACATTTTCTTTAAAATCCTTTTACTGTGCTTTTGTTAGACAAGGTCTTAAATACGGCTCTGTTATTTGGGGTCCTCATGTGGCAACTCATTCCTTTTTACTAGAACGTGTTCAGCGTAAATTTTTAAACTTTGTCAGCTAGACTCTAAAGATTGATTTCTCCCCCCCCCCCACCATATTATGATTATATACCTGTTCTCAAAACCCTCTACCTCGACTTACTAGCTGACAGAAGGTACGCTGCCAACTTCAATTTTTTTATTGAAACTTATATCTGGTGATATTGATTCCCCTATCCTTCTTTCTTCTATATCCTTCAAAGTCCCTCTTCATAGCTCACGCCAATTATACCCAATTTTTATTCCCGCATCCACCACTAATTGTGGTTCGAATAAATCTTTAGTACGCTGTATGTCACTTGTAAACTCAAACCCTAATTTTCAAATTTTTACCCAAGTCTGTAGTAGTCGTAAACCTTTATAATTACTGCCATTATTATTATAAACATATGTAAATTTATAATTTTTTCTTTTGTATTATATATGCATGTTTATTATTATTATTTGTTCTCTCTTCCTGAATGTTTAGTATTAGTTTATATGCTGTAATTAGGCACAATGCTTGTAAATAATTTAAATAAATAAGATAATTTTAAAATAATGATCATACAATCAAGGAACCCATAATTATATGGTACATTTTTATTCCATATTATCAATTCGAATACAATAGAACCTCAGTATTCTAGCTATGTGATAATCCGACTCGTCCAGCAGTACGGTACTATTTATTTTCGTTAATAATGACATAATAGCCAATAACGTTGATTTAGTTCAGTAGTAGTCCCGATACACCAACAAAATAAAGGCATGTGATTCCTTTATTAACTCTAACGGACGAGAACATTTCTTATAATGCTTTTGCAGTGTAGTATTTTGTACTAAAGTCTAAAAAACAACAGGTAGAAGAATAATAATTCTACCTCTTTGAATTTATATAGTTGATAAAAGTAGTTATTTTGGATGTGGTAAGCGTTTGTTCATCAGTGTTATAAATATCGCATTTACAATTTATTTCAACTAACACATTATACAAACGATATTTGAACACGTATACTTTGAATCGTAGTCAGCAAGATGTAAAAATTAAAAATATTATACAATTTAATATGTATCGGATTGCCAAGACCTGCAGTTATTAGCTTATTCTGTCATTTAAACATATTAAATTTACTATTAATATATTTTGATTTAAAATATTAGATAGGTAAACAAATATAATTTTTATTAATATTAACACAATCTAAAATATTTTAAATTACATGTATCTATTTTAATTTATTGTTTTATTGATATAATGATACAGGTAATTATTAACGGTCAACAACCATTTTTTCTAATTAAAGGACAACCAATAATAATGAGGAACAGAGAGTGTGAACATCCATTGATGATTTTACAATTATTTACTTCTTATAGAATTCTTTATTGTAAGACTTAGAATCTTTTCATTAAATTATTGACGATTTCAATATTCTATGCATTATTAAGCTCACTAATAAAATTGCTATCATAAAACGTACACCAATAATTATAATTTATTATACACCTAGTATAGAAACTGTTTATCAGAAGAAAAAAAATGATTCAAAACATTTTCATTCTATAATTGTGGAGGAATGTTAGGTAATAACATATTTTTTAGGAATAATATCAGATGGTGAGAATAAGTAAACGATGCTAAAGCCAATCTAAAGGACCATGTACCATTTTAAAAACCTCTTTTTTATAGTAATTAAAGTTATTTTAAACATTCTATTTGATGAAAATTTCACCATATTTATATTTTCATTTCTATTTTACGATAAGGTCATATATCGATAAATTTTCACGAAACTCGGTGCAAAACAGAATATAATATAGTAATACATATTAGATTATGCTCTTATCTTATATTATATATATATACGCATCGAAGAACCTAAAAGGAAATTGTTTACACGACGGGCGTGCACGCGTATCTGAATAAAATATACGACGTTCCGATTCCAATAAGGTTTTCATTAAAGTTAGATATTATGATATAGACGGGTTATCAAAGAGAATAAGACCTATCTGAATGGCTGATTCGATATAACGGCTTTCGCATGGTTCACCGCTTATTCTGTACGCATTTTCCTGCACACGAAAAACACTTTTTCCTCCATGACATATTTTCTGAATAAATACTACTCGTGTTTACTTATATATATATATATGAGTCTATCGCGGTTCTATAGTGTTCTAGGAGCTAAATGTTCTGTAATTTATTTCAATAATTATACCGTATATAACATTTTACTAAATACCTAATTTAGTCTTTGATGTACAAGTAGTTAAATAATACGTCCGTGGTTAATACATAATACATGGTAATGTGAAAGTCCGAATTCGGAGTGTATAATAAAGCATAATAAATTTACACTGTAAAAACATTGGGTCTCTCACATTATTATTAAATATATTATATCAGGTAACCCATTAGCAAATTATTGCACCTCTCTAAATATATAGTAGATTATTTATGATGTTATTTTAAAGAATTGTTTTCATTTTTAAATAATATACAATATACATATCATATTCATTTTTTACTACTAACCGTTACAACTCATTTTATATTTCATATTATTATTCTTTTACGGTTAATGTGCAATTTGAACATAATAAAGTTAATTTAATGAAAAATAAACCATTTTTATTCTATATGATGATGCACTACAAAATGAGTAGGTAAAAATTTAAACGAAAAAACCAGCAAATTACCAAAAACAAAAATAAATTATTACATAGTGTACATATTATAAATAATCGTATAATCATATAATAACCCATGTTACAATACTTATTTTTAAAAGAACATGAAATATATTATTCTAAATAACTTACTCAAATATTTTATGTATTTATAAGACATTTCTCTTATCCTGATATATCACATACTTATCGCTAACAAATTCTATACCTAATTTATACATTATATATTTGTAAGGAGCACTTATATTCATAGTTTGGTATATATAAATGTAGTTCTTAACTTAGGTGTAATTATAGCAATGAAATAATCACAAATCAATAACAATAAATTATAAATGTGAATGCAATATATATATTAAAAAGAATAATAAAATGAAATATGTATTAAAATATTTTTTTGTATTGTATTATTAAAATTTTCATTATAATAATTGAGAAGAAAAAAATGTATCTGGAGAAAAATGTCCTATTTTTAATGAAGATTGAGGATGAACGAGTAATAATGATTCTTGTTTATTTAGTTTTTATACATTTTCTATTATAAACAATTTTAAAATTTCATTACAACAATCACGCAATATTATTTAAAGACATTTCTTAACGAAAATAAAATAAGTCAAAAGAATAAAATTTAGTTCTATGTCGAATTGTACATTTTTTTTTTATAATTTAAATGAAAAACTTCTCGAGGAACATTAAAAAAATACCCCATTAAATATCTCAGTAAACATCTTGTATTAAACAGCAGAAAAATTCTACCGCTATAAAAACCCATTACTTTCATCGGTGATCAAAGTGAAGTAAATATTTTTCAAAATGAACGGATGAGATATTTAAGAATATTTTGTTATTAGACCTGTTGATATTCTCGGATATTCGTAAGTACCACCATAATATATATAACTTGTATTGATTAACAATATTATCGTTGGCTTAATTTTGTTTATACGTCAACACATTCTAATATACACTATTTAAGTTCAATGGATTTAATTATCATGATTTTCTTTATAAATAGGTTTATGAACTTTTATAATTATTAAAACATATAATACCATAAGTCCGAATAAATAAATATATAAATATATACATTTACTGCGACTGTTAAATTTTATTGTCCAGTTATTTACCATGAATCTTTTTTTTATCAAATTGTATCTTATACCACTTTATCGTAAATCCACATCATATTAAATAACTTGTAACATGATATATATAATATGTAACATAACTAACATCCATGATATAAATAAAAAATATAAATTACAATAATTATAAAATCATGTTAAAATGTTAAACATTATTAAATTCTTACTTACTTTATTATTTTATCAACAGTGGTTTAGAAGTTTAATTATTTTTTATCGAATTTATCGATGTCTTTCAAAAAACCAATGATGTCAAAGCCACACTTCGATAACTAATAAATAATAAAATTATTGTACCAATTGGCAATAATTATTACATATCTGATAAATATATTAATGTATTTTAAATAACTAATCAACAGATGAAATCAGATAATGCAATTCATGGAATAAAACATTTTTTTCTATATTGTTCTAATTAATTCAAAACAGTTTGACTATATTTTTTATGACGAAACTGTTTTTGGCATATACGAGTACCTAAGTCGTGTTCGTCGATCTCGGTTTGTACGTACGGTACACGACTTACCCAAATACGCAATTTGACTCCATTGGGAAAAGGTTTCAAAAGTAGATATTTATATTGAACAAAAAACAAATTTGTTTATGGCGCGATGCTCGAAAGAGGTTTATTAAGGCAACTCGAAAGAGAAAATATAAAATTACAAAAAATGAAAATAAATGAAAATACTATACGTGAGTAGTGAGTACGAGGAAAATGGAGGCGGGCGTGTCTCCGTGCCGTACGACGCTAACGTCGAGCGATCTTCAGCTACATGAGGTTACTATATTTAATTATAATAAAACTGTCATAAGACAAAACACACATAGGGACATAACGCATAATGAAACTCACTACATTTCGATTATAACTTCCCCTATCTATTTTTTATTTCGTTCAATTATTCTATCACGAGGATTATTACCAACGATGAATGTCAATTTGAACCATTATTATAATCATCTATACAATAATACCAATGAAGTAAAATGTTTCTTTAGACTTTAAATTTGGTAATACTTTAGAAATACGATATGATGAAGTATCCTATACTAGTCTAAGAAATTATCAGATATCATAATTGCATTCATAATATATATATAATTATAGGTAAAAATAAATTAAAATTGTAGGCATTTATTTTTAATTTATTTAAATTTAAATTTTGTTGTGCTACTAAATAACATTTTTTAATATAAAAAAAATTCATTTTTGATAATTTAATGATAAAAATATTATGATTATTTTAAAATATTTAGGTATTCAACTAAAAAATGATATTAATAATATTTTTAATAGTATATAAGTAAAGTAAATTTGTTAAAGTTACATAGAACTTGATGAGAATATTTTTACTAATAATAATTAATTAAAAATAAATAAAATAAAAATTACTAATAATTTATTAGTATTTGATTAATTTATTTTGTAAGTTTATTAACTACCACCAATCATCACTTTATCAATCATTATTATTATTTACATTGAAAGTTAATATAAATAATCTATTTTATATATTAAATAATATTTTAATACTAGTTTGAGTACAGCACATTTAGAATTTTGAGTACAATACATTGTGAATGTATTTTCATATAAACAAGACAAATTTAAGTGCAATTATTTTAGAGCATAAAAAATGCGAGTCCAATTTGTGTACTTCAATTTATGTAAAGTATTGCGATTCATAAAAGTCGGTGTCTAAATTTTTTTTTGAAAAATATTTTTAAGATGAGGAAAATTCCATCTGTCATGGAAAATGGCATTCGCTTTCTAGAAGATATTTTTTATAGCACCTAAAGTTATTTCATTGTATAAGCGGTTAAAGTGGATAACCCAGGGGTTACTATGACTTACTGTACGAACTCTAACCTTATCTCTCTCAGCTTTCGGCTAAGTATGTTACTTTTCACAAAACATAATGATCAAATATTAAAATAAAACCAAATTAAATGATATAAAATACAATGGAAGTAAAATAATACATTTAACGTGAAATATATTTATTATTTTCATCCAATATTACCATAGATATCGCGCACTCTTACTATAACTTATTAAAAATTTATTTTTCAAGATATGGAGGGAACATGAGATCAAGAAACGAAAATAAATCGTAAAACAACAAGAAAAAAATAGTGATATACAGGAATAAAAAAATATACACTAGCTACAACAATGAAAACAGTCCTTGAAATTTTTCAAATTTATATAATTCCAATTTTATGGAAGAAACAGCATACATTTTCTTGATTCAAGGGTTAACTTTTTTTTTAATTTAACTATAAACGGGGTAAATATAAATTCGAATTAATTTCGAAATTTTTTTTATCTATTTAACTAGTCAAGTTAAAAAAAACCAATATTGGACAGCATTGAATACATGTAATATTAACTACTATTTAATTGCAGGTCCTATGGTGACATTGAACTTATTGTGTTCTCATCTTGTAATACAACTAACAAAGATACAAATGTATATCTCGAGTAGATTCAAATGGTTTAAAACACTTACCCGGTAATGTACAACTGGTCAAGGGGTGGTCCGACTGGTTCGGCTCCCAGTGACATGGGCCACGCGATATGCAACAATGAGTCACGGACGATCACGTCCCAGGCGGTAACATGTGTGGTGCCGGTCCACTCCGAAACCCGTTCCCACCGAACCAACCGGCCCCGGTTCCCACGGTTTCTCCGTCGCAACATTGTCATTGTGTCCAACTTGTGCTGTTGGCTG
Organism: Pemphigus obesinymphae; assembly: GCA_025469235.1. Lineage (NCBI taxonomy): Eukaryota > Metazoa > Arthropoda > Insecta > Hemiptera > Aphididae > Pemphigus > Pemphigus obesinymphae. The sequence continues at coordinate 3,895 of JAIPRL010003102.1, read as the reverse complement.
TGGTTGCCACTGCCGCCGGGCATAGCACCCAACGTATGCTTGGGTTATAAACAAAGTCAGTTGTTACACCTGCCACATCCTAAAAATAATATGGAAAAAAAAATTAGATTAAGTTAAGTTACGTTAGATTGAAAACAAAAGGTAAAGTTAAGATAAAATAAGTTAGATCATATATATATATATATATATAAATATGTGTACAAATATATTTATGTATCTTGTTAGGTTAAATATTATATCCTTGAAGTATGGAATCCAAATCTGGAAAACAGATTTCTCTGTAAACTATTTGGGGTCGACCATCGTATTCCTACACTTACACTCCAACTCCCACGTATTATTCACCACCAACTTCCTCATATCACTTCCCATCACATCCCCCACCTCTTTTTTTTTTATCTTCCTCTTCCTTTCTTTCCACCAAAATATCCTATCAATTAATTAATACATTTCCTTTACTAATCTTCCTGTATCTGAATATCTGTATCCTTCTCTTTAACCAAAATCATACTCGATGTATTCTGTATTACCTCAACAAATCCATAATCTTTAGCTTTCATGAGATTTTTTTCACTATTCAAATTTACTACTGTTTTTTAAGAAATATTAGGAGCATTTCAGAATTTAGTACGCAAATTAAGAAATTATTCAGAATCTAGTCGGCAAAATTAGAAAAAAGTTGATGACCTTTATTATTTTTCGGAGACACACTACTCCCCAGAAATATATCTACAGCTCGTCCTGATACCATGGTAACTCACCCTGTATATCTTTTGTTATTTAATTAATTACCAGGAAAATAAGTAAGGACTCAAAGCAGAACCTTGATAATCTTCCACTCTGACACTAAAATCCTCAGTATCTCCACACAGACCCTCACTCTTGTACTTGCCCTTTCATACATATTTTCAATAATGTTTACGTATACTTTTGGTAATTTTATCTTCATTAATGGCTACTATAAAATTTTCCTAGGAACCCTATCTTAAGTCTTCTCTATATCAATAAATACCATACACAATTTCCTTTTCCTTCCTATGTATTTCTCTACAATCGGTTTTATAAATAAATTGGCTCCAATTTTCACCTCCCAGGAACCCAGACTTAAATCTAAAATGATTTCTATTAACAAATGTTTCAGTTCTTACTCTTTTACCTATTATTATTTCCTAAAGTTTCATACTGCGCTTTATAAGTTTTATCTCTCTATAATTTCCACATTTCTGTATATCTCTTTATCCTTAAATATTGGTACTACATAAATCTTCTTCCACGCTTCAGGTATTATTAAAAAACTATATCAACCATCCTAACCTAAATTTCCTAATACTTCTACTAGTACTCCATCTTATAACACATTTTTCTAAAAACTCCAAAAAGATCCTCTTCTCTTATTAAATTATTTAAAAAAAATTCACCAAATCTAGGCATATGATATAAATATAAATATAAATGGTTTTAATTTAATCACTGTATCAAAATATTGAGAAAACTGTTTTGTACATGACGTCAAATTGGGAATGGCTTTCAAAATCATTAAGACTTAAATTCCTAAATACACGGTTAAATCCATTATATGGCCAATACCACATTGTTTTTCCGCTGAAATGGAATTTATTGAAAGCCGTGGAAAATTTAACGATAAAAATATCAGAAGAATATAGAGAGGGTAGAAAGACTGTGTTTAAAATGATCTTGGGTTTACTGTTGGCATACGTAGGTTGTGTTTTCCTCACTAATGTTCAAGCGTTAATAAAATTCAATCACACGTAAAAACAAAATATAGTATTCGTTTAATGGTATTTGCTGATTGAATGTCTATATTGATAAGTCTTTCGTATTGAAACAATTAAATTAGATTCAAACCGATCTGAATATGTTGTCGAAAATAATAATACCAACAAGGAAATATAATAAAAATAAAAATTGAATACTGTTTAGGTCTTTGGTTTAGTTAAATGTTATAACAAATGAATTTTCATCGGATAAGGTATATCTACCCTAGTTGAGTTATAAGTTTATAATATATAGTTAGTAGATATTTTGTAAAAATGACGTTCGTGAATATTCATTCACGTTCATGCGTTCATGTTCATATTTTGTAAACGACATACGAACGATACTCGTTTCGGTCAAATACAACATAAAAGTGAACAAAATTCATATTTTAAGGAATCTGAATGATTTTCAAGGCTGTTCAAATTAAATTAAAATATATTTATATTTCGCTATAATCCCTATTCGATTTTATTATAAAAATACAATACTCAAAATTTCTATTCCGTGAGTCAGCCATAAAATAAAAACAATAGTATTTATGAAATGGTAATTTTTGTTGATGAATATAATATAATAAAAATGTATTAAAACGAATTAATTAAAATGAACGACTTTATAGCGCGTTCTTTTTTTACGTTTTTAAGCATTGAACATCAATGTGAACGAATTAAATCTTTAAGTGAACGTTCCGAACACTGAACATAAATTATAGTTTGTTGGGTCCGTATATACACATCCATTATTTTTATAAGCCTAAGACTTTGTGTAAAATTATAAGTATTGATATATTAAATGTATTATTTTACACATTTGTATCGTTACAAAAGTAATTTTATTTAATTCACAAAGCTCGCTATAATTATCGTAAAAAGTTATAGATGAAAAAAGAAATATCAAAAAGACATGAGGTATTTCTATTGTTTTCAATTAATGTTTACATTAAAAATTACTAATTAATCAATAAAATAATATAGAAAAATGTCATATAGATTGTGTTAATAAACATTATAATATACTAGGAGTAATACGTAATACGCGATATGCCTACACTTAATTTTCAAAGTTCAAATGCCAAACGATAAGAAAATAATATGTAATAGTTGTTGATTAGTATTCGTTGGCCGAACCAGTAATCGAACTTCTTCGTATTTTGATAAAAATTTAACACTTGTAGCGTAATTTACAAGTAGTTCATATCCCTGTTCAAAACATGTTTTCATTCATACAAAAAAATAGTTTATAGCTCAAATTTCATGATAATTTTGTACAACAAAAAACACTTGCAATTAAAATATACACATCAAATAATACATTATACTAAAAAACATAATAATACATTTTAATAAAATTCGAAATTCTTGTTGGCTGCAAGATTAATAGCAATTATATAACATACTATTTATTTTACATTATTATTATTACTATTGTCTTTGCTCAAATGTTACACGAGTGAAATACGAGTAGTTGTTGAAATATTTTATCGAATAAAAATGAACATTGAAAGGTGTTAAATTATAAGAAACGCTCTTAATATATACCTATGAAAAAATATACTTAGGTAATAAAAATGTACCTAGAAATACATACCTACATATATTATTCATTATATATATATAGCGATCTCAAAAATATATTTCGGACATTTTTAAACATCCTTTGGGGAGAGCGGAGGCTAATAAGAACAAATTTAAATAAGTAAAAATTATCACTAATGTTAAATATCCGGAAAGCTACCAACTCAAATCTTTTGAAAATTGTTTATGTTAGACTGATTCCGAACAACCACATATTTATATTATTTATATAAAATTTGACTTTTATAAAATCGTAAATTTTAAAATTTAAATTATTTTCGTTAAGAGGACGTCGCACACGCATTTGCAGTCTCTGTCTATTTAATGGGCAATAAAGCAAGATTACACTAAGCCAGGGGTCGGCAACCCGCGGCCCGCGAAGCAATTTTTTGTGGCCCGCACAAAGGTGGTTAACTTTTGCGTTTTATTTTTGTTCAATAATATTTTTCATATAATTTTCAATATTATTTAATTCCTTTTTCTTTATAAATAAAATCTAATCTAATCGTTAATAGTTAATGTTTATACTATATAGTTATATA
>JAIPRL010003101.1:0-50580 GCA_025469235.1 Pemphigus obesinymphae | reverse complement strand
TTTATTAACAATTCCAAAGTGCGGAAAAATATATTTTCTTTATAAAATATATACATTTAAAAAATAAATTTGCGTTTTTTAAATTTTTGTCTTGTGATTTTGCATGATATTAATATTATTAAAAATCGAAATGTTATAACATACAAAACAACAAATAACTATATTTTAGTAATTATTTAACGAAAAATTTAAGGAAAATAAAAATAAGAAATATATGGTAAGAGTTAGGTAAAACAATACATGAGTTTATAAAATAGTGAGTCCACCATGGCACTATGAAATTTTCAAAACCTGCCGTCTATGGTAACATCCTGATAAAATTTGCCACTGAAAAATTGGTAAACAATAAATAAGAACAATTGGGACCAAGTTTCCTGATTAAAAAAACATCATTGTAAAACCAAGAGATCTTTTGCTTTATCCAAGTATAATATACATACATATTATATATGATATGATATGGGTTATGACAATTATAATATTCTTAAAACAAAAAAAAAACTTTGCGCATTCGATACAATTTGTGTCATGTGTCACTATTGTCATTTAAGAGGATGTCAGCGCAAACAATTTTCATTGGAAAACTCATGTTAGTATTTCTCATTATTAACAAATAACAACTTACAAACATCTTAGAAATATTAAACAAAAAATAATATTATCTAGTACCATACGTACTACCATTGATTATATATATAATCAATGGTACTACGTAGCTTTTTTTCGATATTCAAATTTTTTCAAGTTATATTTATTTAAAAATATCAAAAAAGTTAATTTTTTAATAACTTATAAACGTGTTTAAATGCACATATTACAAAACGGATATTCAGTACGGCGCTAAATAATGTTATTCTTTATCATTTATTTTTTGTTTCATCTTTTACGATGTTTTTAAGTTGTAATAAATGAGAAATGCAAAAGTATAATATTTTCAATAACATTTTATAAATTCATAAAAAAACAACCACAATGAAAAATTATATAATAATGAAACTAATTATTATTATTATTATTAATTTTTAAAATGCATATAAATATTTTTCAATTGTTAGATTTCAATGGCATATATGTCCTGGCGATGGATGGATCGCCCTCACCCCCTTGGATTTTAGTGGTGTTGTTTTCTATGATTCTATAGATAATTTATTTTTATTATTTAAGAGTGCAATGACAATAATTATTAATTATATTTGTATTGTAATCGGCGTTTAGAAAAAGTAGTGATAAGGATATCAGGCCATTTTTAGTATATTTTTAGCCTGTAGTTTAGTATATATAGGTATTAGCATGACAAAATAGATAGGTATCATCACAGATTTTTGATACGCACAACCCGCTAAAATATTTCCTCACTCTACCTGTGTTGTAGTTCACCACTTCTTACTGGCCAATATTATCTTATGTATTTTTGCCTGTATTTACTTGTTAATTATTCAATAGTGCACACATAATTTTAATAAATTATATTTGATATTATTTATTATGATTTAAGTTATTATAATCCATGTTTAATTGTTTGTTTACTTAATCACCATAAAAATTCAAATCCGAATGACAAAATTTTGGACCAATGAAAAGTGGTGAACTACGTTATAGTCCGGGTGAAGAGGAGATGCGCACACGGGGAAAAAATGTGTCAACTGTGATAATACCTATCTATTTTGTCATGGGTATTAGGTACTTAAGTACCTATTCTATAACTTCGACACTTGGTGAATATTTTTAATTCCTGTTTTAATGAAGAGGACGCATTTCCTAGATGAAATGTTTTTTTTTTATTTAAATGGGAAAACTACGTTATAAGTATTGGCATTAGCAGGGTTATAAAAGCCGTTTAAAATATTTTTAACATTTAAATGGGCGTTTAAAACGTTTTTCATTATGTTTTTATTCCATGTTTTAAAAATACGAATTTTTTGGTTGGAAATTCCGGTAATCCAAAATAATCATATATTCTGTAGAGTAACAAGTACACAACCCAAAGTAAAAAAGTCCACAAAAAAAAAAAAAAAACTCAAGTATAAATCAAGCAGAAAAATCCCAAAATTAAAAATTCAAATGAAAAAATGCTTAAATTAAAATAATTATAGTCTGTAATAATATTTTTATAAATGTCAAATTTTATTAATGAACAATAAAATATTAAATTTAATAATAGGTATTTGTATAGTGTATGGGTACAATTATTATACCTATATATTCAACATTAAAATTTAAAGTACACTTTCAATCCTAACAAACTATTATATTGTTTATATTTTTGCATGTACCCCTGTTTTTTTTATTTTTTATACATTATACTTAACTTTTGGTTTTGGTAAGATAGTATTGTTGAAGTATTTATTGTTTGATTTGGATATTGTTTATTAGTTATTACTAGGATTATTATGAAAAAAATATATCACTTAGGTATATTAGTACCTATATACCTAGCATTTGTAATCCAGACATTTTTTTATAAAAATGGAGTGTATACCCTTGATTGATTTTGTGGGTAGGTACCTACCTATTTCCATAAAATTATGTCTATATAACATATTATAATTATATATTGAAGTGTATACCTATATATATTTGGAATTTGGAGAGGGTGCACGTCCCTTTCGCTCCCCCTTGAATTTTATTTTTATTTTTTAGTATTATAATTGATGTATATTAAATTTAAAATTAATATTTTTATAAAAAAAAAATGCAGACAACTTTTTTTAGAGGCGAGTGCCCTCTCGCTGGGGTAAGTACATTACAATTTTTAAATCGCCCCCTCCTTGATTAAACTTCAGATACGCCACTGTTAGATTTTTCATTTTTCTAGAAAGTTATAAAAATTGCATATCTAGAACCCCTTAAAAATGGCCACGCTGATATCCTAACTTGATGACTTGGATTAGTTTACAAGTAATGCTATTAAAATTATAGCTACCCAGTGAAAATCCCTTAAAATATATCCTGATACACAATATTAATCAACTATAATATTTTAATATAATTTACATGTTTATAACAAACAGGTCAATTATGATTAATCAATGTGATATATATATATATTATATAATAGATGATGATGACGTATTATATTGTGTTACCCGGCGGGCGGTATTATACCTAATTAACAATTGATAACATTTATTATTAGTGTACTAAATCGCTACAACTTTTGAGTTTGTAACCTTTTAACCGTCATAATTGTATACAATTTATAGAAGCTATAGGTCATTTAAGTCATTGTGTATTATCAGTATCTGTTATATACAAATATTCAAAATTTAACGGTCACCAGAAAATAAAATAAAAACCAGCATTTTAAGGGGTTCTATATAGGCAGCTTTAAGGACATTAAAAAAAAAAATTATAATTTTTAATAAATACATTTTAAAAGTAATTCATAAATAGTCCCGTAAAATACCACTTTTCCTTGTTGAGTAATCACGGTATTTGTTAAAAAAAACATATTTACGCAAAACTAACAAAAGGTCATTATAAAATTTGTAGTGGTTTTAGTTATAATCACAGAATATACAACTTTACTGTTATAATAGGTACCTATATGGCTATATCCTATTATAAGTATTAATACTACCTACACAATGCATTGATTATAAATCACATTATATTACAATTAGTTATATGTAATATAATTAATGGTGTTTACTGCCTACTTATTATATCTGAGTTTTACAATAATTATTTTCTTAATATTATTCAGTTCATTATCAGATATAAAAATAATTTATTATTTCTTTATATTTTTAAAACGACCGATGAAGCATATCCAAAATAAATTACAAAGGTATAATTATAGATAACACTATAATAATATAATTCCCTACGTAGGTAACTGTTTTTCGCTAAACCTATTATTTTTTTTAAAAAAATTGTTTTTTGAAAACTTAGCAAATGTGTAAGATTCCACATAACAAAAAGTAGAGCACTAGATAACGTTTTTTGATAATATATTTTTATCCTATTTTCAAGTTGATAAAGTATGAGAAATGCAAAGTAATATTTTCGATAATATTTTATAAATAAATTAAAAATAAGAGTAAAAAATATATAGGTATACTTTTAAAATGTATTTAAACATTTTGTAGTTGGACTTATCCTTAAAATTTTTAGACTTGCTTGAAAATCGGTTGTGCATATGACACCTTATATCACTTTATATCCGTCCATCCTATCGATACATTTGGTACAATCAAATATTGTCCTTGCATTTTGTTAATCATTAGATTATTATCGTTGGATAAAATAACGGGAAATCTAATACACGTTCTAAGAGTGTGTTTTTTCTAACGTCTGCGTCTGTCTTTACAATTCGTTGCTGTGGTTACCATAATATATCTTTAATTACTGCAATTTGTTTTCGTTTTGTTAGTTTTAGGTATTTATACAAAAGTCTAGTAGGTTAAAAATATTTTTATGAAATTTATTTATCGTTTAAAATATATTTAGAAACCGGAAATTTAGAGTAAGCTTTCCGAACTTGTTAAGTTAAGAGGATGTTACACCCGCATTTGTTGTCTCTGTCTATGTAACAGATAATATAGCAAAATCACACTACGCAGAATTGAAATTTTGGCGTTTAGGTTAAATTTAGAGTATAAACACCTATTACAAAATTTAAAGCTAGGAATATTTTCGAGTGAACCTCATGAGCATTTTGTAAAATATCGTCTGACGAAAAAGTTAAAGCTATTTAAAAATATCAAAAACTAAAAATGCCGTAACTTTTTTTTCTGACAATATTTTATAAAAAGCCCATGAAGTTCACTCGAAATTATTCTATAATTATATGCTATATTGTCAATTAGATGGACGGAGACAGAAAATGCGGGTATAGCATCCTCTTAAGAAACATTGAACACGAATTTAAAATGATTAAACAGTATTAGGTATCGTTTCCGTGATAATCGATTTTATTCTAGGTGTTTTAAATGTCTTTAATTCTGTACGCTTGGATTTGCATCATCAGATATTCTGTCATGAGACCACCGCGGAGTCATTCTCGATAGGTAGGTCGTACATAAAAAAAAAGATCACGTGAATCAATCGAGGGGTCTCAGAAGTGCACATATAAACATATGTATACACACTACACATATACGCATGGTACATATATCTACATTGAATTGAGATTTATGAACCTCCTACTTCTTTCGAAGTCTTAAAAATAATATACACTCATACTGAATAATAAATTAGAACAGTTTAAATAATAAGCTATTATTCTGTATTATATGGTAGGTATAGCTTATATAATAAAGACGGTTGCGCTGGGTATAGGTACTGGTATAGGATAGGTATATGTTACCTATACTTATACAGGTACCTACTTACACACATATAAATTGAAAAATTAGTGTAGGACATTTCTCCCTCTACAAAAAAAAAAAGAAAAAGAAAATATAAATATAAGTATATAGGTACTATTATTGAAAGCATATATATCCCAATAAACATATAAGTAATTTAAATAATAGGAATAATTCTTATAAATAGGTATTAAATTTTTAAATAGATAGGTATACCTAATAATTTGAAAAAATTTAAATTAAAAAGTAAAATATAATAATGTTGCCATGTAAAAATGCAAAAATGTATAAAAAAAAATGTAGTACATTTTTTCCCCATAATACATTAATTTTAAATATCCTATCTTATTTATAATACCTTTATCGGTACTATTTTATACAGTTAATATTTTTACAGAGCTGAGATCTAGTTTTATTTTTTTCAAAATTAATATTGTTTTTTTTTTTTTTTTATAACTAACTAAACTATATTATGTGTATATATAATTGTATGTATAAAAAAAAAAAACAATTATTTAGGTTTAAAAAAAGTAACATAGTTTTGTATTTATTGTCATAGGCACAAATAGCCTAATTTTTCGGGGAGATATTGGCCAAAAAACGGGGCGAGAGACTACTATAAATGTGGTACCTATACACCTATCTAGTTGATCAGGATTTGTTTGGGCCGGGCATTATAGAATAGATACGGAAATTAAATATATATTAACATTTATTTATGGAAACCAACACTAAAGAACATATATCAAATAAATAACTAGTGGTAAAAGTAGATACCTACCTAAATATAGTATATATAGGTACATACGGGTTATTTAAGAATAAATTACTAGTGTTATGTGGCATATTTTTGAACCTCTCCACCATAAATATGATTCACAAAAAAAAAAAAAAAAATGAGACATGTGCCTGATAGCTGGGTATAGGACCTGTGTTCTATTATATTTATATTTAATATTATACTTTATATACTTACCCATACAAAAGCGTAACTAGGAGGGGGTTTAAACCCTCCAAAAAAAAAAAAAAATTTTTAAAATTGTTGTTTTATGATTGTTTTTTGTTTTACGTTTTTTTTTTTTTTGGGGGGGGGGAAGTTACTCTTAATTCAGTAATTAAATAAAAAAGTTGATGACTTTTTTTGCTTATTTACATTTTTTAGACAATATTATTATAGGGAACCCCTGAAGATTTTAGAGCTAGTCCTATAGTTGCACCACTGTACCCATAGCTACAATATATAGCAAGTCTGTTGGTGATTTAAATATTATTGCACATATTGCATAGGTAATATTTAAATCCAGGGCTTGTTCTAAAGCGCAGTTGGGCTTATTTTGCGTAGTTGGGAAAGCCAGATGCGCACTCTGATCAACCAATTTTGCGTAGTTCAATATATCTGTGTGTGATTAATTAAATATACTTCAAACTTGCAGGCCATCAGGTTTAATGGCTAATAAATAGGTACCTATAGGTTTTTACACCAAAATCAGGGGCGTCGTTTTGGGGGGGGCAGGATGACCAACAGCACCACCACTAATTTAAAAAGTGCCAATGATCCAACGCGCCGGCATAATTATAATGATTTGGTGCCGACCGAAAAAAGATAGGTATAACCTAACCTAACCTAACCTTATAGATATGTTTCTTTTTATCTATTTACGTTTTTAAAGAAGTATTTTCGTAGCACTGGAATGAAAAATGGCCAGCATATTTTAAAACAGCCGAGTGAAATGTTAAAATTATCTAAAAGCTTGAACAATTAGTCTAAAAGCTCGCACACCCGGAAAGAAAACTGAAATGCTGCCATATACCTACTGACCAAAATATAAAAATTTACCAACATTTCATTAAGTACCTAGTTGTAGTTTTATTTAATGATATTAAATATTTTGTAATAACAGAGGTAGGAGGTACTTATTCAGAAATTTCCGGTAAACCAAATACTATTTTTTGACTTTGTCTACAAAAAAAATCACAATATTACCCATATTACTATGATGATTTTTGGGTAGGTACCGTCCGTGTAGTTATAGCAGCGCAAAGTCGACCATTCCAACAAAATATGTATTGGTCGTTGTTGGAAAGGTTAGGCATTTTTAATAAGTGTTTACACTTTATATATTGATATCAATACACCCGATGCCGGCGCACACAATATTTGTGCGGTGAGGGTAGTCGGAGTAATTTTCTCGATTTATTGTCTCAAAAAATTGAATAGGTAAAAAAAGTCATGACCTTTTTTCTGCGACAACTACCTACTCTATAGTTTTCCGACTAAATTCCGATGAAATACTTAGTTGAAAACGCAAATAAACGAAAAAAAAAAAGCTATTTCCTAGATCGATCCCCTAAACGAACACCCCCTTCCCACTGGTCCTAAATAAACCACGTGTGTATATACAAATATAATAATAATATATTATTTTTTACTATAGTAAAATTTTAATTTTTGGGTGACAGGTACTTACTGTTGTTAAACGTACCTAAGTATATTTTTAATAATATTATAAAATTGTAAATTATATTATAAGTAGTCTACAATTACGGTATATAATTATTATAGTCTAGTACCTACCTATTTAGATCAATTTTTACGTTGGAGTATTGTGACCATTTAATTTATTATTCTAAAAATCTAGTTTTATTAAATGATTTAAAATTACCTTTCATTGATATTTACTAATTTTTTTTTCCACCATGCTGGGTAATACAAACTTATAGAACCTCCTGCTCTATTTCACGGATATAAGTTCGTATAGGTACATTCGCAGTTGAAAACAATCTTTATATAGAATAAGCCCAATTATTGTTTAAATCACATCATCGTCTCATGTTATTTCATTTGGGTGGGTAGGACGTATATTATATAATAATACTATAATATATTGCTGCTATATCTGCGATTTATAATTTACACGTTATTTATTAAATATATAATATTATAAATTTTAATTAATATAAATGAATACTTATTAAAGCTAAATCGGACACTTTTACGTATTCTTACGGATTTTGCTGTACTAAAATTTTATATAATCATTCATTATATAGGTATAGGTACCTATACGATTTCATACGACCATAAATATATTTTAGATAGGTATAACCTACCTACCTATGTTGCGTTCGATCGACGGTCCGTGTCATTTTATCGTCGGTCTTCAGATACGTAGGTATAATATTCAACAGTCTATAATATACACTCACGATCTCCAAAAACACTCGTATAATTATATAATTTAATAAGTATTATTAACAAATACCTATACTTATAAAATCAAGTTGAATTTTCAATTTCGTTTGTCAAAATGACTGTCCCAAGTCTTTCGACCGGCGTGACGGATTACAGTGGTGATAATTTGCAAACGATGCCGGATTTAAGATGTTTAAACCGCGTCAAAACTGAAATTCCAGTTGTCAATATGGGATGTGAATACGTGATGCGATGCATTTCCCGTCTCAAAGTGAGTAAACCTACCTATACCTATACCTATATAAATTATATAAATTATCGTATATATCTGAAGCGGCGTGGAGGCTATAACGATACGGTCCATCTTATAATATAGGGGTGGACATTATATACGTCGAGTCGTAGCCCACAGCCAGATATCTTTTCACTTTCATTTCACTAGATCTACTTTTAAGAGCACTGATCCACAGGGACATATATTATTAGTAGGTAGGTATTACATGTATTTTATGCGATTGGGTTGATTTGTTATGGATGTCTAATTAAAAATCGAAAAAAATTTGGATTAAATATACGGCTTAGGCATATATTATATATTTATAGGTTCATAGGATTGACAGCTTATATATAGAATTTTTCAAGTAACTTTTTTAAACTCCTCTCCACCACTCTCCCTCCTTACCCGTAAAATTCTGACTAGGTACGTACCTATATAATATACCGACAACGTAAACAATTTTCTCGATTTTATATTTTGTATTTCACTTTCTTTTCACTTTCTTTTTTCTCTTAGTAAGAATCGACTATATAGTGTTACCGAAATCGTATAACGACGGCCTATATATATATATATATAGGTAATATTTTGAAATTCTACAAACACAATAATTACCTGTGTATTTTGTATGCGTTTTCGGGTAAAGAGCTTGTTTTGATGGGAAATTAATTTTCGTTGGTAGGTAGGTATATATAGGTACTTTAAAAGAGTAATTTTTATAGATTTTCACAGTATATACCTAGGTAGTAGGTATTATAAAGGAAAAGTATCGAAAATATATACCTAGTGGAAATTTGTTTGAAATCGGAAAATCTAATATTATTAAACCGAACTACGCTCAGAACTGTTTTACGAATTATTATACCCGTCTATAGGTACCTATAATTATATGGTTTTAAAATGTATCCTCCTTTATTACAAAAAAAAAAAAAAAAACTCGTCCCCCTTGAGTGGATTGGTCAATATGTAAATTATTTTACAAGATTTCTCATAGCTCATAGGCCATTTCCATCAACGCAATTTTTTTTTTTTGACCTAATTACGCTATTGTTTATATTTATTTTCCCTAGAAAAAACTGAATATTTGAAATAATTTCATTACAAGGTCAACTTATTAGTGGTGTATCTTTCAAGTGCGTATTTATATAGGTTGTCGATTGGAGATGGGTCCACTCACCGGCCCATCACTCGTAAAATAGGCAATTAAGTGTAAAAAAATTTTTATTCTGCATTAAAAAAAGATAATATAATGTGTATTATATATAGGTACCTACATATATAAAAACATTCGCACCCTTCCTCCTATATAGATACAGGTCGAATAGGTACACTATTGGTGTCTTTATGATGAAAATATTTTGAAAAATTGAATAAGTACACTGAAAATAAATTAATTTTTAAAGGTGAATATACGAATAGTACCTACACAGTAATACAGTAGGTAGGTACATAACAATAATGTACTATAATATTATTATATCGTAGTTCATACCAAAGTAACAAAATATTATCTTATTATACTATAATAGGCATTAGGTACGTCGAACCATAAAATATAAATAATTAAATCATGCTCAATAATACAATATATGTATTAATCGGTGATATTTTTAAAAAAGGAGTACAATTTCATATACTTAACAATATTGTTAAGAACACTAGGACAATGCAAATAAAAAACGAGTACTGTCCTACGAAAATAAGTACGTCTGTGGTCAACATACCTATAACCAGTGGTTAAAGTGAGGGGGGACGGAGGGGGCGGCGTCCCCCTTCTTCGCTTAGTTTAAGTTTGGCATCCCCTTTAGCATATAGTCCCCTATATATATTTCTAAATGTTTAATTAAAAGTCGTGACTGAATTTGTTCTTTTGTACATAATATTCAAAAATTAAATAAAAAAAGTTTAAAAAATGGTATTCATAGTTATAAATTGTATGCAAGATCTAGAAAAAACTATTTCGATTTTTCTTCGTTCTCCAGACATTCTCTCCTTGGCCGGAATATAGGTAATTAATATGCGTATTTTAAAGTTATAACCACAGAGTACCTACGTACATCATACATAATAATAGGTCCGTGATGAATTTTTACAAATTAGGTCAATAATAACATGGATTAAAAGTTAAATTTTAAAAAATATTACGGTACTGGTTCAGGGGACGCCTTTTTTTTTGCATTAGCTATAGTCCCCTCTGCAAATATATTCCACTTTAACCACTGCCTATAACATATATTTCCTAACTGCGTATTCATGGAGACGTAGGGACGTAATTTTTTTAGGGGATTGGCGATACCGATTTGGTCGACTGGTGGTATTGACATTTTTTGATCAAAAATTGTCTAAATAAACAAAGAAGTAAAAAAAAAAAAAACATCACACCTTCAATGATTTGATCGATTTAGGATTGAAAACTGTTCTCCTTGCCCCCCTCCCCCCCGCTAGTTATGCCCCAGTGTGTGTCCAAGAACAAATAATTATCGTTACCAAATATAAATACAATAGGTGCCTAATACAAATTTTGAAAATTATTTTACAAAATATCAATAGGGAGCATTGCCAATGGTGAATCTAGGATTCATTTTTTTGGGAAGGGGCATAACATTTTTCATAGTAACAATAATGAGTATATTCGCAGTTGTAAACTTTTGCGTAGGCATATAGGTATATGTACCTACCTACTATAATTTAAATTTTAAAATTAAAATTAATCTTTATTGAATTTGAATGCAAACAGGCATCTTCGGTCGCCGTAGAGTGGAGCCTGAACAAAGCTACCAATGGCATAGACCAAATAGTCAAGTATCCATTGCCGTCCATGATCAGAGACCCGTTGATAGCCGTCGACCAGATGATGTGCACGTCATTGGATTTGACAGAATTGAACATACCTGCATTGACCAAAACACCTCACAAAGTAATATATATATAATGCATAAGTTTGATTAATACTTACTATATACATATATTATAATATATTTTACTTTCTCATAATGAAAATTGAGATGATAGATGGTAGGTACGTAGGTACACAGAATTGTATTCTGTGGTAAGTAGGTACTTACTTATAGATCTTCATAAATAAAAATTGTACATTAAAAATGAAATTTTTCTAAAAGTAAAAAAAAGTAAAAACAATTATGTTAATTATATTATATTACAGATATTTATCATAATATACCTGTAGGTACTTATAATTATTAAGGTTATTCAAACTGTAATCTACGAGTAGATATGTAATATAGATATTCATAAATTACAATATATACCTATGTATTGGCTATTTTACGGGGTATCGCAAATTCCAATGGTCTGTGTATGGATTTCCGGTCTTTCAACTCTAAAATTAATAGAACATGAGATGGTCCGCAAATTTAATTGAATTTAATTATATACCTAATAAAGATATACAATTGAATTTATACTTAACACAATTCAATTTAAAGCAATTATATATTTTAATCTTTATTTGTAGGGTTTATATTATATTATTTACTTTATTGCGATTTGCGATTGAGTTATAATACAAAAATAATTAATAATATTATATAACAAATAAATCATTATAAACTATAAAGGTCATGCATTCAATTTATATTACACATAGGTACAATATTATAATATAATTATAGAACACAATTTCAGCTGTAATTGCTGGGTAATTACCAAAATATTTAATTATTAGGTACATCTATTATAATTGTAATGCATACTAATTAATTATAGTTATTTAATTATCTATAAAGTCAAAAATATAAAATGTTTGATAAAACTAATTAAGAATTACTTAGTAATTATTTACATGAATAGTAAATATTTGATTAAATTTACATTGTACCTATAGGTACTCTCAAAAATTTATTTGTACAGGGTGAGAGGTGATTCTTTCAGCTCGTACCTTCTCATCTTATAAACACTGAATCAACTGTTGTGTTTATAAATATTTATTTTAAATATAATTTATTACAATAGATCAAAATTATTCAAAATTTCCTTTGTTTTAGATTCTGAGTAAAGCGAAGAATATAATATTTGTTTTAATACAATCTGTTAATTTTTTTTTGTCCATTTACATTTTTCGCATAGAAGTTAAGCGAGAGTTTTGGAGTAATGGTTTTTTTTAAAAGAAAATTGGTTTTGGTTAGTACTTTAAAGGTAATTTTCAATTTTCTCAGTAGTTTTCTTAAGCATAAAGAAAAACTACACTTTATAAAGGAAATATTTTATAAATGTAAGGAAAATAACAAATAAATATGTCATGGGTACTTATTTTTTTATTGAATAATATTATATCGAACTTTGCTCAGAATGGTCTTTTGAATGCAATGATTTATCTTTGCTTTCAAATTTGAAATAATTATAACACACTATCTTCTATCCGAAGACCAAAGGGATGATGGACCAATTTTTATCATTTGTTTTTTTAACATTTGACTTATTTTTCATCTAGTACCTATAGGTTTTTTAAATGTAAATCTATACTTTTAAGTTTGTATACTGACGCTGAGTATTCATTTATTTATTATTATTTGATATATTATCGAATATTGAATCAATAATTTATTATTTGGGAGTTGCGATACATTAATAAATAAACATAATATTTTCCGATCATTTTTGAGAGAATTGCTAAAATTTTGATTTTGGAAATTGTACAATGCACATTCAAGACGTATAGTCTAGATTTAGTGTATCAATGCAATTCCTCTACTATGAACTTGTTATTATTATTAGTAGCTGGTACGTAGGTATACACTATATATTATATAGGTAGTATATAAATTAAGTTATAACAATAACCATTGATATAATCAATGCTATAACAATAGATATGTGCATATAAAATTAAAATGCACATAGATTACAATTTAAATATAAATAAATATAAAAAAACATTAAATACATTTGGAAAAAATAATATGTAGTAATATATTATATTTTAATTTTTTAGTTGTATGAAGAAAGTGTAGAATATGTGTTGAGGTTAGTAACACCTATCACTGATTGGGTTGATGTGAAGCTTCTACCTCCAGCAGAATATTATGTTGACCGTTATCTTCCGGAATTAAGCCAAGACCAGAAAATAAGTAAGTATTTTTTATACTTGTTCATCATATTATGATTTATATGTAATATTTTTTTTTATAAGGGTGATGGGGGGAGGAGAACCATGCAAATTGAATGTAATTTAAACAGTCAATATTTTTTAGAACTAATGACCAAAAAAAATTATAAAAATATATAATAAAATTTATTCCTAATTTTAGGGGGGGGGGATTATTTGACTTATGCTAATATAATTTGAAAGGGAGTTGAAAGTTCCTGACAAGAGAGGGGGAGAAGAGAAGTCCAAAAAGTATGCTGACTTAATACTTAAATGACCCCCAAGCATAAAAGAAAAATTATGAAAAATTGGAAAATAATATTACATTGAGCTAATATTAATATATTATATTGGAAAGTGAGTATATGTATGATTGAACATTTTATTAAGTTTTTTATTATCATATATTTTATGTCAATATATAATAATATCTAAAGAAGTTTTTGATGAATGTAGGGATAGTATAATGCCAGAGGATAAGTAAACATGGTGGTGGGCTAACAGAGTAAAAGAGATAAAAATCAAAGAAAAAAATACAGTTTAAGAAATAGCAGAAAACCAGTGAGAGAAATGATTGAATAGAGTATAAAAGTTCATGTATATAAACAAAGAGTGCAATGAGTAAAGCCAAATTAGGGAAATACCTAAGAGTTGTATAATAGATTAGGAGCAAAAGAAGGGAAAAAGGAAGAGTACAAGCTGGCTAAGGGAAGAAGAAAACAATCCAGGAATTTTAAAAATGTATGGTGTATAAAAGATGGGGATAAGAGTGTTAACAGAAGACAGAAAGGTGATACAGATGGAAAGAATATTTTAAAGAATTATTAAATAAGGAATTTCCAAGATGGACAGTAGATCAAGTTGAGTGGAATTTGGGTAGGTATGGTTGATTTAATAAGAGAATAAGAGGTGTAGTGTGGTTAAAAAAATTTAAGTTAAGAAAACAGTAGGACCAAATGGTGTAACAGTAAAAGTATGGAAAGTATTAGGGAGTTTAGATATAGTGGTTAACATTTTGGCAAAGTTATTTAATAAAATACTAGTTGAAGAGATAATTCCTGAGGCGTAGAAGATGAGTTGTGTGGTACCAATATAAAAAGGATAAGGGATTTACTGGGATGTGGGAGTTATAGAGGGATAGAACTTAAAGTTTTGGTGTGGTGAAAATTTGAGAAAGGGTAAGAGAGTAAAAAGAGAGACATTTGTTGGAGGATACGGGAAATCAAGTCCTGTGGAAGTCTTGAGGACTAGGATGGCCAACCCCTAATAGTTGGATGAGAAGAAGTATATAATAATCATGACAATTTTATTTGTTATTTTCCTATTTATAAATAACATTTTCCATTATAAATTGTAGCTTTTCTACTTAAGAAATCTACTGGAAAGTATGTCTCTTAAGTACTATCTAGTATTGTAATTACATGAAATTGTGGTTTAGTTAACGTTTCATAAAAAAAGGTCTTTACTTCAAAACTTCTAATTGACTCCTGTTAAAAATTTATTTGCAGAAAAACAATAATACCCAAATATCATTGTAAAATCAATAGATTTCACGTCCCGCTCATAATCTAAAATTGTTATTTTTTATTGCATATTATAGCTCGTATTTTTTTATCATCTTATATCAATATTCTATTTACAGCTATAGTTATATTTATAAGAATACATGAAAATTCATATTATTTATTATGTATAAAAATATTTGTATTTTTTGATAACTATATTAAGTGATAAATATTGAAAATTAAATAATGGGACATTAATTGTAATTACGGCTGAAAAATCCTGGAAAGTCAGAGAATTTAAATATATAAAATACGTAGCAGCCTAATTCTCTGCCCTACCATAAATTTGATTCAAATTCATTGATTTCTCAATTTTTATTTATATATTTATACTAATTACAGAATGTATTTATATATATTATGTACTTAAATAATTTTAGAACAAGTTAACGATGAAAAAAGCTCCAAGTCATATAAACATTTAGCTGTTAAACTTACACGTCGCATCAAACAACACGCCTATGCAGAACCAAAATACTTGGCGAGACTAATGTACAGTGGATATGAGGAATCAACTTTTATAATGAAAATAGTAAGCATGTTTATTGCAATGTTACCAGCAGACACATTATAAAATTCTAAAATGTTTATTTTATATTTTTGTCCTCATTACTGGCTTTTTATTTAAAAATGATAAAATACACCTAATATTTTTATTACCTAATAATATATTATAATTTATAGTCAATGATATATTATAATACTATAGATTTTTAATTAACTGGCACTATATATAGGTACTAAAATTATGAGTTCAACACCTACCTATTAGCTATATTTTAGTACTAGATAGTTACTACAATTAGGTACCTATTTAAATTTAGTATGGTTTTTGATACTTTTGTTTTTACTTTGATAAATCAAATGATATATTGCAGCTTATTTGAACATTTTCTATTTAAAAGGACGGCGACCTAATTTTTAAGGGGGGTTGTTTAGACAATTTTTATGAAATTTTAAGAAAATTTAAAATCCAACAATTTGAATATGCTTTAAAAGTAATTTAAAAATAGTCTTATGTCAATACCATTTATTATTATTGTGTAAGTGCGATATTTGTTAAAAAAAAAACATGTTTATGTCTTTTTCATTTTTAACAACTTGAGAATATCGTAGAAAGATGAAATAAAAAATAAATCATAAAAACAAAATTATCTAGCGACCTACATAGCTGATTTTTGATATATGCATTTTTACATATTTTATAAGTTGTTAAAAAATAATATCTTTGATTTTTCAATAACTATAAATCTTTAAAAAAAATCAATAAATCGAAAAAGGACTACGTAGGTCACTATATGGTAATATTATTAGGTATAATTTGTTTTTAGTTTTGTGTTTTAACATGTTTGTAAGTTGATACAAATAAAAAATGCTATTGCAACTTTTTCATTGAAACTTTGTAGGTATGATATCCTCCTAAAAACAAAAATTTCATTCGATATTTTCAATAAATGGCTGTGACCCTACCCTATTTTAGCTTTTATGTAAAATTCAATAAATTATAATTTGTTTAAATCCGGTTGTGTACATTAAAAGTAATGTTGATTTTGTATTCATACAATAACATAGAATTATGCATTGTTTATTAACTTTAAAATATAATTTTCTCTTTAGTCATGTCTTGTACCATAGGCCATATTATATTAATTAAATATATTATGTACATGTATATATGAAAAAATATCCAGGGAAATGCTTAAATTATTTTAAATTTATTAGTATGCCTTTATAACAAAGGTCTTTTATAAACAATAATAATTAATTTTATTATTATTATAATATTAGGTACCCAAATTTGTTTATTTGATTAAATAAATTTAGTTGTGCCTATTGGTTTTTGATATTTTCAAGTGTTTTTACTACATACAGATTTTCATGAATTTTTCTTTCGTAGTTCATTTTTGATCCAAAGATATTGCCAAAAACATTTCAACAGATTTGGAAGAAACTTGGTGATGGGGTTACACCTGACGAGGCCGCTAACAGTTTGCTGTTAGTCGAAATGGGTTGTATAGAACTTAGAAAATGTGCATTTCAACTCATTCAGATGATAGAAATCAATGGAGAAATGGCAAAGTGCTACATTGAACTGTTTATAAGATACGTGAACATGGCGAAAAATGTGAGTGCATATAATAATATTTAGAGATAAATGCTAAATTATTTAAAAGTTCTTACAGTTGGACTTTTATGCGAAAAAAAAGTCGTACCTAAATCAAATTTAATAAATTATGCTACCTACCTACATATCTATTTCAAAATATTAATGGCCAATAAGTAATAGTGTTTGGTCATACCAAATTAAATACACATTATAATGTGTATTTACAGACCACAGATTACCTCTTAAGGGGATTAGTAGTAAACTATGATTCATATTCAATATTCATTCCTAAAGAGTTAGTAGTGGTTTTGGATGTTTGTATGTGCCTGTATTATTGTGTGACACCACCACCATCATTAGTCTCGTGTGTCACGTGGACCCGTATGGTCGCGAGTATGAGTCATTATGATTAAATTTAATAAAATATTTTACTTCTACATTCGTTTATTTAGATCTGACAAAATGACTTTTAATATTTTTTTCATATTATGTTTCATTTTCATGTGATATGTTGGTAATTAATAATTAGTAAATTTCCAAAAATAATATCACTTTCTTTTCTTTTTTTTTTAGCAAAACTATAAAAATTCTGCTTCCAAAATACTCTCATTTGAAATGTAATTTAATTTCTTAAAATATGTATAGAATCTTTATACATTTTCAGAATTAAAATCAGAACATTTTAAGTACACTTAATTTTGTCAGGCTCTTTAGTCTAAAATCAATGAAATAATATACCACTACTAATTCCTTTAACCAATAAACTATGGTATTAACGTTAACTTGTATATAACTTAAATTTAAATAAATCAATAAATTTTTTGAATGCAAAATTGCAGGCCATAATTATTAAAATAAAATTACGAGAATAGAATTTCTAAAAGAACTAGAAATTATAGTTTTAAATCTATGTAAAAGAAAATATCAAAATAATTTGAGAATATTAGATTGAATGTTTATCAGTATAAAATATGTTTAATAATTACAGCATGTCATCGATAACTTTTCAAGAGTTGTAAATCCTACAGTAAACAACCAGAAAGAAAAGAAGAAAACACTGCAATAATGTAAAAACAAATTTAATTCATAAACTAATATCAATGAACAAGAATAGAAGCAGCAGTGAATCTTCAACTCCACTCAATCACAAATACCAATATATCATTTTAGTTTTATTAATAATTATTATATAGTTATAAAATATATTTTACATAATTATTTAAATTATGGTTATTTTTAATTTTTTAATTTAACAAACAACATTGTAGTCAAATTATTTGTAGACTAACAATGGTTTTATTTTTTTGTTATGAATAAATTTTAAGTTATTATAATTATTGAATTTATGGTATGTGTGTAGCATATGCAACTGAATTAATATTTTATTCTGTCATTAAATTAATTTTGGAATTAACTTTATTACCTATTTTATTACCTACCTACCTACCTATATATAGGTTTATTATATTATATTATATTATATACTTTATATATATATATTAAATGTTCATAGTTTTATTTTAATTTTACTCATTGAAGTGAAAATAAAATGAAAAAACATGGTTGAATGTAAAGGTAAAATATTCTTATAATATGGAACATATGGAAGTGGGTACATTATATTGACAAAGACATAATAGATCGCTTTATTCAAACACAATCAAAAAATTAGGAATAGAACTAGTTATTTATTTTATTAACTATTATCTCGTGAAAAATGGGAAGTGGAAGTATAATATTATATAGAAAATATTACACAACACTTAACACAAAGCAAAGAAAATAAAAATGAATTTTTCATTATCAAATTAGTATTTTACTAGGTAACCAAGATATTTTAAACTCAACAACTAATAATAACTATATATATTTATAAATCATTATTCATTTAAAACAGTTATTATTATTGCTGGGATTTTGATAGAATGCCATTATTTCTTTTGATGTTTTAAAACGTAACTTTGCAAGTGGAAAATATTATGTTTCGGGTAATACTGGTTTTTAAAGCATTTTTTTTTTTTTTTTTTACAAAATTTTTCATTTTTTTCTACAAATATTAAAAATAAAATATTGTTTATCTTATCAATTATCTATTATTAATATATTTAAATGCATTTTATGTTTTTTCCTAAAAAATTCTCAAATTTTCAAACTTCAGATTAAAAAGTCAGAAGACTTATAGTACTAGTCTATGTACCTTCTAGTAGTTATAAGACTTTGAATATACAGGAATTTTCTATTTCATAATTTTAATTTTCTATTTTATTAAGTCTTATAACTCGACCAATAATAAATAAACTTAAATTTTTTATAGAGGTCGTTGTACGCTAAAATAATTTAGTTTTCTAGAAATGTGCATCATCCGAAACAGCTTTCCCACATGGAAACACGGCGGTATGATGCCTTCTTAATGAATAATCAATGTGTATAATATAAAAATACATTCATTACTCATAAATGAGTAAAATGCAAGAACTACAGCCTGATATTTAATCAATGAAAAAACATTTTGTCAATATATAAACAATATATTAAGTAACATACATTTAACTACTGAAAAATTATTAAAGTTAAATAAAAAAAACTCCCCTTTATAATATATCATTTTAGTTTTAATTTACATGTAAATGTTGAAAATAAAAATATATTATCTACACAGCCTAGCATTTATTAATATTTTTATGGTACTCATATGATCAGATATAATACAATATTACAGATAGTATTTGAATAGTTTCTAGTCAATGATAAAATTGTTAAATAATTTATGGAGTTATATGATTATCTCAAATAAAACATTAAGTTAACAAACTATAAAGAAACATTTATCTTTGTTTTACATTAGAAATTGAACATTTTGAATACCTACAAATTAAAATGTTAATATTTTTAAACAACAACTTAATATTAACAGCTGAACATCTTATATGAGATGGTCGATCAACAACAATTACGTTAAAAAATAAAATATTTACAAATTACAATGTTATTATACTCTGAACGGTTATATAATAATCGTGTCACTCATGTGTTAAAAGAAATCTGTACAATTAAAAACAACTAATGACCAAAAAAAAAAAAAATAATAATAATAATAATAATAAACTTGAAAAACAGATAAAATAAATAAATAATTTACATATACATTCATAGAAACTATTTTCACATAATGATACCTAATCAATAATTATAATAATTTTACATATAATTAATTAACAGTGTTTGATTCCTAATAAATTTTAACCAATGCAGATATTCTATTATAAGTAATTGAAACAACAATATTGTCCAATATGAAAGTTTATTCTTACAAATAAAAATAAAATACTTTTTGTGCTCATATTGGACTAGGACTATAAGAGAGAAAAATATTGGTTATTATAATAGCATTTCCATTGATACTATTAACCCGAAACAGGTAAAGACCATATTAATATTAAATAAACAACTAGATTACTAATTATTACATCCTACTTGTTTATGGAAATCTAGCCTGAGTGGCAGTAAACACTTTAGATGCTTTCATTTTGGCAACAGATGCAACTAGATCGTCCATACTGATAGGCCTCAAAGAATTCAAACTGGTAGTATCAAGTGAACTTGAAGCACTATTAAAAAAATGTACACATTATATAAAGTACTAATATAATGTATAATTTATTATACAATTTTATATTACCTTTTTTTAAGTTCTTCTTCTTTGATCAAGTCTTTAATACGGAACAATGATGCAATACGACATAATTCTTGAAGATCAGAACCAGAAAACCCACTTGTAGTTATGGCTAACTTATGTAAATCTATATCATTGGCACACTGTTCCGTAGTCAAAACTAATGTCAGTATTTCTTTTCTTTGTTGTTCATCCTGAAAAATATTAATAAATATGGTTGGGTGAGTAAAAAAAAAAAAAAAAACAAATAACAAATTTATAATATAATTATTTATTGATGAATTTTATTAGCTGGTCAGAAGGTAAAATTTAAAAATACGAAATATAATAGCTATGGGGACAGATTAAACTTGCTATGTTATTATTATATTATTTATTTATTAATTGTATATTATATATATAGGACACTTCCCTGTGAATTTTTCGATAGTAACACTAAAATTATTTTGAGAACTTACTATAATATGTGACTACCTATATAACAATTTAATAACTAATGTTACTTGCATCTTTTTAAATAATCGAAGATAGGATTAATAATCAATTCCTTTTTTAAATCTTTTTATATATTTCCACAATATTACTGAATACAATTTATACACCTCTTTATACTTTTATCACCAACCTATTTAAGTATTTCAAATACTTTGAAATATGCATAGAAATCATAAATTATTTTATTTTCTTCTACAAAAAAGTATGGTTTGCTTTCATCAATGATTAGTGACTAATTTGATAACTGTGCTTTGATCAAAAAACTAATATTTAAATGACTACTTATTATTTTAGATCGAAGAATGTCAAACGGGGAATATTTCTGTAATTTTTTTCCTAATAACTTAAAATGATATAGAATAATATTTATTTATAATTAGGTATACTAACTTAATAATATTTTTCATTCAGATTTAAAAAAATAAAAGTAAAACTTGAAAGATATTGAAAGTAAAATATAGGTATATATGATAATTTATGATATATATTTACCGGTAATGATATTTCAAAGGTAGATGGCATACGTCTCAGTATAGCAGGATCTAAATCCCTAGGTCTATTTGTGGCACCCATAACGATAACGGTATTTTCAGGATCAGTTGATAAACCATCCCATAACATCATAAACTGAGCTTTCATCATAGCTGTTGCTTCATGATCATGTTGGGTTCTAGATCTCAAAAAAGAATCTAAAACATACAAATTTAACATTTTTTTCTTGCTTATATTTAAATAATCATATTTTATAATTTCATTTTGTATAAAAAAAACCCACATAAAAGTGTTAAAAAGTATGTTTTTATTAGTGAGTATAGACATAGGTATTATTTCACGAGAACTTCCATAATAATAAATATAGGTAAATGTTTATTATATATAATATATATTTATCCATGCATGTAAAACTCATAAATTTACTTCAACTTTCAAGATATTAATTATTTTTAAAAAAATCAAGACATAAAATACACTAATAAATTAATAATATTATCAATTTTCAAATTCACTACCTATAAAAAAAAATATTGAAATTTATAAAAAGTATATATTAATGATTAAAATTCTAAATGCGTATTATTATATTTGATGATTAGGGGAAGAGGGTTAGACACTATCCTTCAACATTTTGTCAAAATTTAAATATTTTTTTAGGAATATATTGAGTATAATGAAAACATTATAACATTGAAATTAATTAAAAATTTTTTTTACCCAATCACCCTAATTTTTTTTTAGATACAACATACAATGAAATACTTGTCGCTTACATATGCAGTGTATCTGTCTATGTAATGGGCAAGATACTAAAAAATAAGTATCTAAATACAAGATAAAACTATTTAACATTTTTTATTTTTAACTTCTATTAATTGTCAAATAATTATAATATACATTAAATTAATTACTTATCATATAAGGATCAACTAATATGATTTTATAAATTATAGTACACATATATTATATGTATATATTATAATATAATACATAACAATATTTATAATACAAATAAAATAAATCTTAAAATCTAATAAGTAATATAAAATATAAATGACAAATATAATTAATAAAGTAGCAATATTTAATTTGTAATTAACCAATTTCTAATTTTATTATTTTGTAAATTTGACGAATAGGTATTGCTTAGAATAATAAATTGTCATACACTTTCTTGTATTATTAATGAACTAAAATAACTTTTAAAATAAAAATAATTAATAGTAATAACCTAAATTTTTGAGTATATTTAATTTTATGATCATTTCCGATAATATATATAGGTATATATATATATATATATATATATATAGTTATATACATATATTTATTTAATATTTTTTAAAAAGTGTTTATTAGATTCAAGTACAAGTCTTAAAATTAATTTTTTAGTTTTTATTATTTTAAAAATTTATTATTATTATATATTTAAGATCGATTTTTTTTTCACAATTGTCAATGTATCTTGTATCTTTACTATTAAAAAGAAACAGTATACAAATACTAAACTTAGCAAAATACAAGATACAAGCTCTATATAAGAGTTATGCATAGATTCATGTATCTGAGATACTTCCCAACCCTGGCAGCACTGCAAAATTAAATTACACAAAATAAAAATTTTGAAACGTTCTGAAAAGGATAATTATGTTATTGCCTGGAAAGGTAAATTTTTTAATACAGTGATGATACCTGCAATGATGTACAGATCAAAATGCTGAGCAGTACAGATTTGAATGTTATGATAGACGAGCGACTAAAAATATTATATTAAGATCTACGTAGAGCTTCAATAGTAGAAAAAATGTTTGAGAATTATACATTGTTATGGTTCGGACATGTTTTAAGGAGGGGAAAGATAGACAGTAAGATTAGCGAAGGAAATGCATGTTAAAAGAAATAGGAGAAGAGGAAGACCGAAAAAAAAGTGGTGGGATGTGAATAAGTGAAGATGCAGATTAAGTTAAGTGAAAGTTGAGGAATAAGGATGACTAATCTCAAATAGTTGAATGAGAAGGCGAAATAGAGAATTCTTTAGAAAATGTTTTACTTTTAAAGATTGGTACTAGGTTTTCTATAGATACAGCAATGTGGGTCAAAGTTAAAATACATAAAATAATAATATTCCAACCAATTTCGTCAATGAAGATTATACAAGGCTGTAGCTTTTGAGCTAAACTGAATACAGCTCCAGCTAATTTTTGGCTTTCCCCATACCATTTATCAGTCAGCAAGGACACATCCAGGTATAAAAAATTCATACCAGCTTCCCGGGCTGTCGCTTTTGCGATCATTGTTTTACCACATCCAGGAGGACCATGAAGCAAAACCCCTAAAAATATTGGTAGTAAAGTTAATAACAATAAATATTATGTCTATATATAATGAGTTCCTGGATAAGTGCATATGTAAATTTTATTGCAATGTCCGTTACCTAAGTAAATTCTGTGTTCCCGGAAATGATTATTATTAATAGTGTTATTATTCAACTACTACTATTCACCTGTTCTATGCTATTACACATAACATATAACACAAAGATAATAATACAATAAGTAGGTAGGTATAAAAGACGAATTAAATACAATCCTTTGGTTGAAGATCTTAGTCGTTTGCAAGTATTTTTTCTCCACTAAAATGAATGTTTAATTATAAAAAAGAATCTGATATAAGTAAATATTCTTTATATTACTCAAAAAAAAGTCCAAAAATTCAATTAGGCCGGTAAAGTAAAAAAAATTTCGAAAATATTATAAATAAGTTATGTGAGGACATATAAAAATTAAAATAGTTAGTGGATGACTATACTATAACTAGAGAAATTAATAACAATTCTTATTGATGACCACAGTCGATGAGTTTAAACGAGTGACGACGATCAATCAAATATTTATTGATAATAATAATCGTATCCAGGAATATACTATTTACTTGGTTAACGGACACTGATATAAAATGTACGTCTGCACACCTAAGGTCCGGGAACACATTATATTCCCGGTGTTCGGGTTTCTAGACACAGTGAACAATAAATACATATATGATTGAAAATATACCTTTTGGTGGTTTTGTTAACACTGAATTCCTAAGCAGTTCTTTTCTTTGTACAGGAAAGATTACTGTTTCTTTGATTTCGTCTATCACTTGGCTAAGTCCAGCAATGTTGTTCCACGAAACAGTAATATCGTATGGATTGACCAAGTGACTAGCAATCATCAATTCGTGATCGGTTAACTATAATAAAACAGATTATTTGTCATTATTTGGAATATTACAATAATAAATATTGCTTACGTTTTTAACTTTTTCCAATCCAAGACTTCTTAGCTTGTGGAGCGCCTAGAACATACAAATTAATTAGACTTCTACATAAACTTAAACTTAACTGGTAGATTACCGTTTCCTTGGACCGTTTTTTTTGCTGAGAAGTCGGGTCTATCTGACCGATCAACCATCTAGTACCAAAATAGGCACACGTTGACAGCAAAGTCATACGAATAACCAAAGATATAACTTCAGTTCTGCTCATTTCCATTTTATCCAAATCGTTTTTCACTAAATTATTTTTAGATCTATGAGAATTGGACGAAAAAACGTCAATAACGGTGTGTTTTCTTCGTAGTATTTGAAAAATAAAATAACAAATACTGAACAACGAACTTATGAGAATTAGATGAGATCGAACAATTTAAAACAAAAACTGTACTAGGTAACTACGAAATTCTATCCATATCAGTAGTTATGGAATTTTGTCTAATAAGTCATAACAGTCATAACCTACAAAATACAAGGATGCACGATAAAAGCAGTATTTGAGCCTTTGAAGTTTGAGGTTACCTTTTTCATTTTTGGGCTTTTGAGCCAAGACTTGGAGAAGTCGGGTCAAGGGAGCGGTCTTACACTCATCTAAAACATATATTGCAACTCACCAGAAGGTAGTGGAATGAGACCACAAATCGTGTTCGGGTGGGGGAGCTACCGTAAAAATATAACCACAAATCATAGAATAAAAATACAGATTTTCTGTCGGGCCGTCAATAAAAGTCCGAGAATTAAAAATTGCCGTCTGTACTCGGTAAAGGGTAGTACCAGTACCATTTTCACGACTGCTCATACACCATAGAATACACTGGTTATACACCTATTGACGAATTTTCAATCTGACCTGTATTGTAGATTCTGTGCCAAGTTGGTTTTTTTATTTAAATCTGTCCAAAAAATGTTCTAAAAAAAGCCCAATCCCGGCCCGAAAAATGTAAAAAAAAAATAGCCCAAGCCCGTAAAAGAAAGCCAAGCGGTTAAAAATCTCGGTCCGGTTCAAGCATTTTTTCAAAAAACATTTGTAAAAAAAGAACTTGTCTGGCCGTCTAAAAAAAAATTATTAAAAAAGCTCCTACCCGGCCCAAAAAAAATTCAACATTACATCATACTTTTTGTTTTTAACTTATAGGTACCTACTCGACAAATACATTACTATAGATATTATTTAAAAAAAAGTTGAGGTCCATCCCTTAAAAAACCCAGTTTAGCACTAACTTTTTGGATTTTTTCAAAATCCAAAAAAAAATGTTAAAGATTTAAAAAGTCCGTTTGGCTCTTGCAGGTCTTTGGTACTTACGAAAAAATTACGTAAAAACACGATTTCGCCAAAACCTGTAACCTAACTACTATTTTCTTTTCTTGTAATTTCATAAATAATCACCTTAGAGACTTGAAATTTGAGTAAAACAAAAATTTCCTTAGAAATACATTTTGATAATTGTAATTATTACAAACACTTCAATGACATTGTAGTAATAAATATATATTATACAGAACTAGGTACCTAATTACATTTATGATAACCGTACACATTTATTTTCATAGAACGGTAGGGTAGGTACTTTTTTTTAAAGTATGTCTTACCTGTCCTAAATGATTGTGCTAAGTAGGTAGGTAAATCAAATGTAGGTACTTATTTTTATTATCAATTTTTAGAAATATACCATACAATTGTGTTTATTTAAAAACAATAGTAATAATCAATACTATAGTTATGTTTTAAGATATTTTTGTTAATTACTCAATGGGACTTTATTAAAATATTTTGTGAACAAATTTAATACAATATTATGTGAATATTTGGAAAAAAAATGTATTGTTCCATAGAATAAATAAAAATGAAATAATTGATATACATATTAGTTTTTAAAATTAATTTTACATATATATCATAACAGTAGCCAATAAGTAAAATATCAAGTCATGTCATACTAATATTAAATGTTATATCTTTTATTTTTATTAACTCATTATTATTAGCCCTTAAAATATTCGGATTTTCATACTAATATACTATTTTTTATCATCAACGTTATAATATATAAGAATGTAGAATTGCCCAATTTCATTAATACAGTTGCTATTTATTTTAATTTCGTACCACACACAATTTTAAGAGGTTGAATATTACTGAGAAATTGAGAACAGAATTTTATTAAATTGTTTTAAAAATATGGTAACAAGCAATTTCATTAGTAAATTACAACTGAAATTCATAAAATTAAACCAAACATTATATCAACATGCTATACATTTTTTTTTTAAAACTACAATATTCTATATTATTTTTCAATATTTGGTCAAAGTTGTACTTGTGAATTCTGAATAAGTTCACGTCTTAGAATACTTATTTATTTGTACACCGTATTTTATCAATTAATTTTAGATTAATTTATTGGTAAATTTTTGACTTGATTATTATTTTATGTATTGACATTTTTTATTTATTCATATTTATATTTAATTGAGTTTAATTTATATATCTATAAATAATTATATTACCTTAAGCTTTAGGTTTATTCTTAGATTTATCATATCTATTGCCTATATCTGTTATGTTCTAGTAACTTATATCAACTAGTATACTACTTTAATTAGTACACAATTTCCATAAAGTCGCAAGCAATACAATACATATATCTCTAGATTGTATTACATCTAACGGAAAACGTAAACAATAATCACCAATGGCTATTATACAAGTACATAAATAATGATAAAGAAAAATTTGTTTTCAACTCAAGTTCATATTTATTGACTTAAATAGTATAAACAAAAATTATATGACCACACATTAAGTTGGTGAGTTGTTTGTGGTCAATGCGCGGTAGTATCATCAAAAATTAGAATTTAGTCCATCTGAAACAGATCGCATAAAATATGATTAGACATGAACATAAAAATCAGGTGACTGACTCAAACTCACCTTCTTGAAACCGATATCATTGGCGTATTCACGGAAACACTGACGGCACAAGTTGATTCCGTACTTCCTGATAAGTCCGTGCCTGTTCGTGCACGCACGACTGCAATCAAACATTAACCAACAATAAACAATGTGTACGATTTCATATAATAAATAAATATGTAAATATCATATAGGTATAGTTGAGTACACAGTGGCATATACAGAAATTTGCAGTAACCAAGTATATTTTTGTAAATATATTTAGCACACACCAGTAGCCGATTTTGGAACTTATTGAGGAGGGGGCATGACTATTAAAAAGCTTCTTTTTAATTAAAATAACATATGTATATGATAATGTATAACCTTAGTTTTTAGGTACGGGGTAGCCATGATCCCTAGTACTCGCTCTCTAGAGCCGATGTAGCTATACGAATGGTGTAAAGCTTGTTTTTCATTGTATTATGTTGTTCTTAAAACACATTGGACTTTTGATCCCGCAAATGCAACTATAGTATACCGAATATATACTATTATACCATATTATAGTGTGTAACGAAAATTGCGGACGCAAAATTTTAACAAACGTATTTCACTCACCAGTAACGGGAACCTTGACCGTAGCGTCTTGGGTGCGAGTACCATACGTTGGCGAAACCCATCTTTAAGTAATACTTTAAGTCGGTACAATTACTGACAAAGACCTAGACGAAAAGTCCAAAACAAACACGTGTGGTGCAAAAGTGAATTTGTCGAAAAAGCGGCCAGAAAGATAATTTTGTGTAAGCGTAATGAACGGAGATAGGAACGATTAAACGGTAACGAAACGAGATGCGGGGCACAGTGTCTCTCAAAATGTGTTTTTCTAGGTTATGTTTGTTAATGCATGTTTTTTTTTTTTTTATCAACATTATTTTTATCACGGTCAAATGAAAAACAAAATATACTGAAAATCTAAAAACACGGCTATAGCCGTGCAACTGAAAATAAGCCAGTTCCAGTAGCCCGAATTCACTATAAGTTTATAACATACCTACTTATCAATTTGTGCTATAATCTACTGCCCGTTTATTATGTCTTGCCTGAACTTTTAATAATATATACATATTGGTAGACGATTTACTATAAGCAGCGGCCTCCAACGATATTCAAACTGTCAGAACAAACGATTAAGTAATTAAGGTATGTAATATGTAATTACTATTAATATGGTATTTTAAAAAAATATTTAACTACCTTAAATATTAGGTAGTTATATATAGCGTTTAATGTGTACTTTGAATTACAACATGCTTCGATTAATTGGGACAACTAACCATGTCATAACCACTTTGAATTAGTGGTGCCAAAGTATATTTTATCGACCGGTTCGAATAATACACCCACTACTCCCAATAAAAACTGCATTTGAGTTTAGACCTCATGGATGTATCACAAGGGCCTTAATATTAAATGCTAACAATAAGTGAATTATAACTTTAAAACAGAGATTGTATTTTTTAATGTAGATTGTAATATTGCATTATTTTCTATAATGTATGGATGAAGATTTTACGAGGACACTACATTTGTATTTGTAGATTTGGTATAGATGTTTAGAACATATGGAAAATTGCATTTGTGTTGTGTAGAGAGTATATATATTATATTAATTTTCAATATGTATTATCCTGAAACCACAAATATGAGAGTGTTCTCGTAAGATGACGTCTGTATTCTGTATAGTATGGAAAATAATGCAAATAATAGCATAAATTACATACATTATAAAAAAATAAAATTCAGAGTATTAAAGTTCTAATTCATTGATTGTTAGAAAATACTTAAATTTTTATAAATACACATTACACATCAAATTTAAAAAATCCTTTGTGATACATCCAATGAAGCTTTATAGATATGCATGTCATGAATCGCATATACCTAATGATCTGTAGAAAAGTCTCAAAAATAATATTTTAATAAAATTCATTGTAAAAAAATTAAAATAAATAATAAGTAGATATGCAATTTTATAACATTTGAATATGTTAATCGGAGAGTCAATATACATACAAAATATGACAGATGAGAATATTTACTATGCTGTAGATTGAAGTTTTTTTTAGTTAAACATTTTTTTTGTTTATTTTTTATTTTTCAATTACGGCTTTCAAAAGAACTCCTTACTACGGCATAGTAAATATTCTTATCTTTCATATTTTGTATAAATTTTGACTCTGTGATTATATAGAGAAAAGTTGTAGTTATAGAGTGTAAACGTGATTTTTAACAAATATCGTGATAACATAATAATAAAAAAATGGTACTGACACATGACTGTTTTTAAATTACTTTAAAATATAATTAAATATTTTTAAAATGTTGAATTTTTATTTTTTTTTTTAATTTTATAAAAATATACTTATTAAAAACCCCTTAAAAATCAAGTGTGTAGCAGACTCTTAACGTCTGACCAATCAGTTGACATAAATTAATCAAATTTTAATTTCCAAGTAACTAAAATACCTAGAGGTAGTAAACCTAAAAACATAATACAACTCGTACCTAGTGTAAATATAATTAAAAATAAGTATAGTTTATGCTGTCCTTAATTAACAGTTGTTGAACCAACCTACTTGTCAAATTTATAATGGATGAAAAATTAGACAGACAAATAAAATATGTGAGAAAAGAGATATTTTACAAGAAAAATTTTCGAAAGAGAATTATGCAGACAAATAGGTTTTGATATAAATTTACAAATTGGGTTTGGTTTTGATGAAATAAAACGTGTTGCAGAAAAACACTCAATATTGAAATAAAAGTAATATTATGTGTTGAAAATTTAAATGAAATTAAATGTGGTATTGATAATAAAAATTGAATTTAACCCTTACTAAATTATGAGCATTATCGAAACATTTATTGTACGACTTCTTTTGCAGTATAATATATTATTGTAAAGAGTTTGATACCGGGTGTAATAACAAAGATAATTATATTACATTCGATAAATATAGATTGGTAATTAAATAAATTAGATCTTGATATTGAATACAGAGAAAATCCTGGATAAATATCGGTTGCAAAAATGTGTTCAAATGAGTTTTGGGCTAAATTCTGTCAAAAACCAAATAAAGTTAAAATAGATCTAAATAGATGGTACAATATTTTAACGGACGATAAACTAGAGATTTTAAATAGAGTAGTATTTTTCAGTGATAAATATTTACATCAAACGCTAGACTTACGGTTTTATGCCTTGAATAAACTCGACGATCAAGTTGTGATTTTTGATACTGATAGTGTATTTTCATCTTGATAATAGTAAAAATACTATATCTACAGGTTGTATGTATGCTGAGTGACTGGACGTTAGGACTTGGTATTTTCATTACTGATTGGATATTTATTGGTCCTAAAAGTTATGCCAAAGATTTCCTGTCTTCTATCTATCTTTCTATGAATAACAAAATATAGACACAATCGATTGTTAAATCAACAATGTCCCTCATAACTATGTGTACAGTGTACCTACAGACTGATGGATAGACACAATGGGGAAATATTCTAATGAATAATCGTATTTATACCTAATTATATATAATTACTTATTAATTGTATACATTTTTACAGTTGATATCAATTAAATAGTCTCAATGGAAAACGCGTGGAAAACTGAAATTCCAGAATTCCGTCCTGAAGATAATCCCCATGGGCTTTTAGAAGAGAGTTCATTTGCTACATTATTTCCTAAGTATCGAGAAACCTATCTAAAGGAATGTTGGCCATTAGTCCAAAATGCTTTATCCAAATTCCACATCAAAGCCGATCTAGACTTACTAGAAGGCAGCATGTCTGTGCGTACCACACGAAAAACCTGGGACCCTGCATCTATATTGAAGGCTCGAGATTTAATCAAATTATTATCGAGAAGTGTTCCCTACGAGCAAGCTGTACGTGTGATGGAAGATGATATGGCAGCTGATATCATCAAAATCGGTTCAATGGTTAGAAATCGTGATAAATTTGTAAAACGAAGACAAAGACTTATTGGACCAGGAGGATGTACACTGAAGTCTGTTGAGTTATTAACCAATTGTTATGTACTTGTACAAGGACAAACAGTGTCTGCTTTAGGACCATTTAAAGGTCTTCAGCAGGTATCTAAAATTTTAATGTAATACACTTATTTTATGTATAGATAATAACATTGATTTTGTTTAGGTAAGGCGCATCGTGACTGACACTATGAAAAATATCCATCCCATTTATAATATAAAATCTCTGATGATAAAACGCGAACTAGAGAAAAATCCAAAGTTGAAGAATGAAAATTGGGATAGATTTTTACCAAATTTCAAACCCAAAAATGTACCTAAAAAGAAATCTACTAAAAAAGCAAAGAAACCATATACACCATTCCCACCAGCTCCTACAGAGAGTAAGATTGATAAATTGTTGGAGACAGGCGAGTACTTCCTGAAAGAAGAAGAGAAACAAAAAAGAAAAAGAAAAGTGAAAGAAGATAAGCAAAAAGAAGCTAAAGTGAAAAGGGATGCTAAACGTAATATGGCATTTATTCCTCCCGATGAATAAAAATGCTTAAAAATATTGTGAAATGTATATAGGTGAAACCAAATATATAATTAATTATATTTTGTTTAAAAATTCAACCAAGTTTTATTCATTAAATTAATTTTTTTATCATTTCATATATTTGGCAGAAGTTAGTATCATCTCTTTGGTCCTCAGACAGGGTAGTTGGATAATTATTATTTTATATATATACAAAGATAAATCTGGAAACATAAAATAAAATTGGAGACATCAACATTTGTTTTTTAAAACAATTACTATGGCCATGCTATCATATTTTTTGGTATAATCATTGCAATTAGGATGGCCAAATGCCATCATGAATTTCCCGAATGTTTGTACTTATACTCCTTTTTACGTAATTTTGGAGTCATTACTCATTTAAAAATACATAATTTTTAAACTAGTTTTTATAATTCTCCATCGGTTTAATGCTCTTTATCGATTAAAAATATTTTTCCTTCATATTTCCATTGAATAAAATTTATAAACTAATAAATTTACCTGATTAAAATGTTCATCTCTTACAATTTACGTATAAACTACATTTAAGTATACTTTGAAAGGAAATGGGGAGAAATAATTGATAATTAATAAATTAATAAATGATAATTTTCTCATAATAAATAATAATAATAATCAACCAATCAATGAAAGTGATTATTAAGCATGATATATTTTAGGAATAGCTTATTTTAAACACATTGTATATACATAAATATATTTAAAAAATAGATATACAAATATAAAAAAAAATTTCAAAATAAAAATATTGAATACACTATGCACCATGTATATAAGTCACAATAACAAATATAGTGGAGTACAAAGATAAGATAAATCTAACTAAATATTGTACTTATCTAAAGCATAATCAATATCCTCTGGACTTACATTGAGGGATACTTTACGAAATATATCTAGTCTCTTTTTTTCCAAAAATATCAGACCATTATCTCTTAATCGATATGCCATCATAATAACTTGTTGATCATTTGGCAATTCTTCACCTAATATAAAAGTATAGATCAATATTTGAAATATTATCAGAAAAACATGAATACATACCTTCAAGTAAACAAATGCTCTTCATTTGGATATAAACTGAATCTATCGTACTGTGATCAAAACCTGTTCTTGTTGTTTCATCTCTCAGTGCTCTTAGAAAGAATTTTTCTAGGAGACTACAATTCCTAAAAAACACAAAATACAAGTCCTTGAATAATTAAGACTTCAGAGTAATAGTTGTTTTAATGTATGTATGAAATACATTGAAATACTAATTTTGTTATATTACACATATTTATAGATTATATTTCTATTAGACTTATATTTCTTATCTTTTTATGAAATCAATAATAATACAAGATAAATGAAGTAGTAGTTGAAAATTTTGGGATTTATTATTTACAATATTTCATATACCTTTAATTTTAAATTAACAATACAGAACAATAATATATAAAAATCATTCATTCTATAATGTTTAATGAATATAATAAAATATTTTACCCACCCAAAAAAAAAAAGTACATTTATAAAGTTAATTAGTAAGTAGTATAATTTGCAAAGTTTTTTCCAATTAAAAAATGCGTTTTAATATAACAAATTATAAACAAATATTGATTGATTTGTAGGGTTTCACCCATTGAAATTGTTTCTGTTCCTTTTCCTTTCATAAGATAAAATATTATACCTGATAGCAGTTACACGAACACCCGAAAGTATGGAATTTAACACCTCATTGACGTGATTAATTGTTATAAATTGTGTATCTTCAGACTTAATTAAATCAATAGATCGACGACATATGTCCAAAGCTCGTCTAGCATCACCGGATATAGCTGCTACTTTTCTAATATGTAAATAAAATATTTTAAAATCGATTACCTATGTAAAATATATATATTATAGTCTTAGTGTGTACCTTGCCACTAACTGTACAGCATCTGGATCGAATGTAGAATTACCGATTAACCGGTTCATAATTATTTCTTGTAGTTGCTGGAATGTATACGGCTTAAATACTAATCTAGTTAATCCCTAAAAATTAAATTTTTTTTTAAAAAATAATAACAATAAAGTTTATATATAGGTACATATGAGATTTTATTAGTAAAATAATTGTAATATCACTTAGGTACATAAATGTTTCAACATCATTATTTTCTCAAAATGATGTGGGCTATATTAGTTAAATTTAAAAAAATAATAAATATAATCTAGTAAAATCTAAAAATATTACGATTTATAGGAGAAAATAAGAAAACTAAACGTTATGGGTCTTTTATGACTCGATGATACCAATTAAGGGTTAATTTAAGCCGTCAATTAATACATTTTACCATGATTGTATAATTTTTAGAATTTTTTTAAATGTATTTATGAAAACATAATAGGTAATATAATAGTTGCCATGAGTTGCATAATTATGCAGGTATTTTTTAATCAATTTTCAAAATAAATTCCTTAATACCATCTAAAGGATTAAAATTAATGTTGAATTCTTAATAAGTATAATATTTACCATTCGACTAGTAACACATCCTCGTAATACTCGTTCAGGCAAATCCATTGTATTAGCAATTGTAATTACAACTACCTTTGAACCAGTCCGACTAGGCCAATCAAGTATATTATAGACAACATCTTGTTTACGATTACAAATATGATCAACCTAACAAAATACATTATAATGTAATAAATAATAATATACATATATTATAATAAAATTATAACATAATTAAGTGTAATAATTTACTTCATCAACCAATAAAATAGTCGACAACTTTCTAACTTCTTTGCCAGAAAAATAGTCATTAAGAAATGCTTGGGCTCTAGATGACGATACTGTTTCTTCAGTTAACTCTTTCCATATCACTGAAAATGCTTGATGTGGATTAGCAAGCCTTAAGCCATTTATTTCTATAAACTACATAAAAAATGTATTCATTATTATTACTCATAACTTATATAACATATCGGTATAAAATAAAAATAAAAATTTGACTAGTCAAATTACTTTGAAACTGTGTTTCATTATTAAATCAGTATTTAGTGAGTCTATAACTCTCTTAACTGTAGCAGTTTTTCCAGTACCAGGAACGCCACTAATATACATACTCCTAAATTATAAATAAATTATTAATACATCGCTAATACATCAATATATTATTTGTAGAAAATTACCCAGTCAATTCGTCATTAATTTTTCTAGATAAAAATGAATGTATTGATTTAAATTCAATTTCACGGCATGGTAAATGTTTAGGAGCTGCATGCAAATGTAAATTTGCTCTTGCTTTTTCTAGAGGACTGCACGGAACTCTTGCTCCGCTATCCAATCTTTTACTTGCTGAAGCTGTTAAGTTTTTCACATGTGCCTTAAATAATATCTTATTATAAGTATTTTTATGTAAAATATTCAAATATCAATAAATTACAAGAAAATAATTATAGGCATCAATTAGCTTAAAATAAATGTGTATATAGATTACATAATGATCTCGGAAAGCATAAATCATTTTTATGATTTTTTTTTTAAAAAATTATTTATTTTATATTTTTTCATAATTAAATTTTTTTTATCTCCTTTGTTTGTTAATACTTAATACTATATATTTTTTTTTTTGAAATGACAACTTCAGTGTGAATTCTTAGAATGCCTTACAGACATGCAGCCAGTGTGACGGGACCAATTTTTGACCATGGATATCTTAGAACCAAACGCTGTCATATAACACACGTGATGTATATTTATTTATTTAAATTTAGTTTTTGTTGGAAATATTTGAGTCGACATTTACCTCTCTTGATTTCTATTTCATCAGCATAGAAATATTTTTTATCTTCATGTGTATTTTAATCATAGAACATAATTACTTATAATCATGTCACAATGTCAGCAAAAAAAAGATAATCAATAATGATTAATGATGATTGGGTTTATTAGGTAAATGATTGATTAGTTTTAGTTATATATAGAAAAAAGTAACTAATGATAATATAATTAAACCACGACTTCCACCACCTTTTTCTGGATAGCTTTTAATAGGAGACCCTTGTGCTATGGGAACCCTTAAAATTTTGATTGAAATTGGGCTTTTGTGTCCTGGAAAATATATTGAAAAACTATATTTTGGTTTTTAATTAGTATACCAATTGTACAAAATATTCCACGATTAGAATTTAGATTTTTTCACCCCTTTTTGCCTCATTCCCTGAATTTTAGGTCTAGAAAATAATGTAAAAATATCGAAGAACATTTATTTTCTATTCCCGAGTAGAAACATATCTCATGGTCAAATTTTTCAGATTAAAAGCCATGGGATATGCAAAAAGGGGTGAATGATTAAAAAAATCTAAATTCTGACTACGAGATATTTTAACTATTGATATACAAATGAAAAAACCTAAAAATTGTTTTTCCAAGACCCAAACTTTACTTTCCTAATAAGAAAAAAAGGGCCTATTTATCCCTACTTATACGCAAAGTATTTACTTACTCTGGGAGTTTTTCTTGGTGTTTTTGGTGTAGAAATAACTTCAATTTCTTTATTTTCTGGTATATCTTGTAAAATACTTCGGCGAACTTTTGAACCAGAACGTGTAGTAGGTGTCATAGATTTTCTTAAATTTTTCTGTAATATTTAAAGTAAATTAAAAATCAGGCAACTGCATTTCGCAAGTAAGTAGTTGGAATATAAATTCAAAAAAACTTAAAATAGATATAAAATATATGCTTGTTCATAGATAATGTTTTTGTCTAACATTTTATAATAAGTTAATTTACTCTATTAAAAATTACAAAACTTTTTTTTAGATTACATACAATTATAATTACTAGGAAGATTATCTGACTCAATAATAGATTGTTGTCCTAAAGGCTAAAATCAATTTATATTGTATTTTCTTTCATAACATATTATATAAACCTGAATATTTACCACACTCAAAATGTATTTTTCCTAATTGTTATAAATAGCGATAATGAACTTTAGTAATGTTCTATTAAATTATAAATTATTAGGTAAATATTTGATTATCCTATTAAAATTATAAAAATGATTTAACCATTTTGTCCTATATTATATTTTAATATAATCCAAATTATATTACTATTCATTTCAATCTACAACAGCCAAAGGTAAAAATAATAATTAATTATACTTGCATTTACTGGAGTCTTCCAAATATCAAATTCAAAATCCATATCTTCGTCGTTATTGGTAGACATTTTCTTTTTACCTATTTTATCCTAAAATCATATAATTACATTATATGTATTATAATTTATAAGTAATAAAACCCGTTCTTAAAGAAAATTTAAAATTTAAACAATTATTTACACTTCTAGGAGAATTTGTTATTTTTATTTTGCTGGAATCCACTAATTCACCAAGTCGACAAACTGATTTTCTTATACGTTTCTACAAACAGGCTTGTATTAATTTATATAGAATTTGAATAAATAATTATATATATTAAACATACTGGTGTAACACATTCTAGTGTATTAACTTCATGGTTTGATCTACTAGTAGTAGATGATACAGATGTCCTCCGTGTTCGTTTCTATAAAATAAAATCTTTTAATTTTATAGCAACTAATTATTCATTATAATTTATATTTTAATTACATTTTCAGGAGGAGTATTTATTAATTCTATTTCGTCCACATCCACAGACTCCCCAAATCGGCAAACCGATTTTCTTACACGTTTCTACAAACAAATATATTTGTAGTATTGTATACAGAATTTTAATTAATTATATATTTTAAACATACTGGAGTTAATGTATTAATTGATTTATCAAGGGTAGATGATCTTAGTGCAGGTTTCTATAAAATAATATTAAATTTTAATTTAATAGATTTTTAAAACAATTATAAAATTAAAAAATTATTATTACTTTTGGTGTAATTGACATTTCATCTTCTTCGTCATTTGATTCATTAGAATTAGATGAAGATTCAGAAAATTTTCGTGAATGTTTCTATAAATAATATTAAATTAAATGTAGCACATTTTAAAACAATTATATAGTTAAAATTACTTTTGGTGTATTTAATATTTCATTGTCATCACTATCATTCATAAACTCATCAACTAAATTCATTATGTCATTTTCATTACGCTCACTCCATCGCAGAGATTTTCTTGAATTTTTCTGATAAAATTCAATAAATTATCTAATTAAACACTTTAAATATATTTTTTAGTATAAATCTAAAAGGAAGGAAAGCAACTTTGATTTTATATTATTAGCTCCAATTTTGTAAACTTAGAACGATTACAGACCAAATACAAAAATGAGAAATAGAGAAAATAATTAATTGAGGCTTAACCTTTATTGGCAAAACCAATATTATGTCTAATATAGCGATTGAATCAATAGTCGTATAAAAATTTAAAAAAATGATTTAAATTTGTTAACAACTCAACTTTTAATATTTTATTTTTATTTATTCCTTAAAATTATTTTAAGAAATTGAAAATGACTTGAAAATTATTTGTTGACCAAACATTAAGATATTGAATATAAAATTTAAAAAGTAGAGTAGATTAAAAAAAAAGTTAATTTGTTAATAAATTCAAATCTGTTTTCTAAATCCAAATCAATTATATGATAAATTGCTACGATGTACAAAACACAATTTTGAGTAAAATTTAAAAGAAATTTGTGTGCCTGCGCGCACTATATCTATAAGTGTGTGCAATACTGGTAATGTTATTATATGGATACAAGGTTTACACACACTAATGTTTATTTACAGACGCATATAATATTAAATATAGTATTTAAAAATTGCCAATATACAATCCCTTAAAATTAGTCTGTAGCGCCACCTTAATTTTAATTATATTTAATGCATACAGGTATAATAGAACTAATATCTAAATTTCATGTATGTTTTAACTTTTTATAACTTTTTCAAAATATAATTTTCTTAGCAATTCGAACTATATTTAAAGTAAATTTTTTAACAATAAAAATGTCAAAGGAAAATCCAAACTAGTTCCCTCGTCTATTGGGAAAATTTAAAACTTTGTAATTTGTTCACCAATACTTTACAAAAAGGATGTTATTTTTAAGAAAATATTCTTGTTTCCAAATTTAGAAATAGTGATTTAATGTTTAAACTTTAAAGTCAAATTTTAACTTAGACACCACAATTAATAATTTTGTTTTATTACTCATCAAATGGATATAATGTAATAATTACTTTAAAATTATTTTAATATTACTATTTTATATCAAATAAATTAATGAAAATCAAACTTTCCATTTTAATAGTACATATATTTTATTTAAATAAAACATACTTTTGGAGTAGTTGGTGAACATGAATTAATGGGTGATTTGTCTTGAGATTTTTCTAATATCTAAAAAAAAAAAATAATATATATATATGAAATTTATAATATATAATTTTAAAATGACTACAAAAACATACTTTTAATGAATGAGGAGAAAGTATTGATATATAATTTGTTTCATCAATACGCTTTATATTCAATTTTAATTCACGCTAAATAAAACAAAATGTCAATAAATAAATTTAATTTCCATAAAAATTATGTGTGACTATAATAGGTACCAATGTATTATCTTCAAGTTGACCTTTATTTATTTCAACATGAGGTTCTTTAGTTATTGTATTTGTTTTTTTAATCTATAATTTAAAACAATATAAAAAAAAAAAAAGTAAGCACATTAGATAAAACTTTTTCATTGAATAAA
The DNA here is from genome assembly GCA_025469235.1 of Pemphigus obesinymphae. Lineage (NCBI taxonomy): Eukaryota > Metazoa > Arthropoda > Insecta > Hemiptera > Aphididae > Pemphigus > Pemphigus obesinymphae. The sequence goes on along the minus strand of JAIPRL010003101.1, from coordinate 9,803 downwards.
TTCAATTTTTTTGTAGTATATATAATTATTATAGTTACCTATATATTATAAATAGTTTAGAAGTATTTAAATCTAAATCAAAGAAAACGTATACAAACATTAACTACTCAAATTTGAAAAACAAAATATTGTGTCAGTTTTGTATAAAATCAATGCTCGATTTAAAATTATAAACTTACTATAAAGTAAGGTTTAAAACACTGTAAGATAATCCTGGGTGAAAGTATGACAATACAACATGGCTAATGGTTATGGATATTTGATGTAGGAAAAAGAGGGCGCACAAAAATAAAAATATTGATAAGAAACCGAGGATTAGGTGGTGGAAACTAAGAGGTGAAAATTAAAAAAATATTTATAAAAAAGTATGAAACGTGGAAGGGAATATAAATAAAATGTGGAAAAAGGTAGCAGAGGGTGTTAAGAAAAATGTACCTTTTATTATAAGCAAATACGTATTTTGGGTAACAATGTTACCATCTTCAGTGCCAAACACAGACTGACCGGTATTTGCACGTACATTGTCCTTTTATAGTGCATTTTACTAATTGAAACATGATTTATCGTGTGATGTCATGGGCGGGAAATGCAAACTATAAAAGGACAATGTACACACGGATACCGGCCAGTCTGTGTTTGGCACTGAAAATGGTAACATTGTTACCAAAATACATATTTGCTTATAATAAAAAGTAAATTTTTTTGTGCATTTGGGTCTTAATTTATTTAAATCTATTATAGCCATCTAGCATAATTACCATTATTATTTGATTATTTCAATATACTAGCATTTATTATAATATAAACTATAGATAGCTCACAGGCTTGTATTTTGATGGCATGGATAATTTTTTCATTATAGTGTACTTTACAATGCATTTATATTTATGGCAAGTAACATAATCACTAGTAGTTAGCTATTATAATTTATAATATACTTTTACATGATGTTCTATGTTATATTATATATTAAAAATAACAGATAAAATATCCCCAAAACACGGGTACTGGGTAGTTTGAACCAAAATATGAGTAGTGTAGATCGTGTATAGTAACTCAAAAGACTAATAATAATAATTGAACATCTTATACTACTCGAAGACAAAGCTAACCACTATTTTCCATTGTTAACAAAATCTGCAGATCGAGTTGTTGCCCATTAATTTTTTTTAGAAAAAGTAGATAAACTTGATCTTAGTAATAACAAAAATAATGGATTTATTGATATGTGTTCTGATTCCAAAACATAAATAATATTTAGGTAGTAATACAATAATTCCTTTGGTTTCTTCTGGTTAGGTTTAGCCGAGAAATTTGTTATTAAGTTTAATTTTGAAATATGCAACTATTTCTAAGAAATCTATACTTTTATTTCTACCATTCTACACGTCATATCTACATGAACAAGCATTTTCTGCACTAATTAACATAAAAACAAGTACCTAGTAAAATTGATTTAACAAATGTTGAAGTCGATTTGCATATTGCTATTTCAAATGTGTAACCCAGAATAGAGAAAATATGCAAAAAATGAGTCTCAAATATCATTTGTATTTTACTAATTTTGTGATTTAAATGTATAATTATAATTTGTTGTACACCTAGTTACTTAATATAAATTTGTAAAATAAAAAAAATAAAAAGTTATTTTTATTAATTAATAAATATTATATAAAATACATGCTTTTTATGTACCTATGTATTTTTATGTGTCACAAAAATATATTGAAAAACAAAGTGTGCCATAAGAAAAAAAAAAGGTTATGAATCCCTGGATTACAATGTTACTCATCAAAATACAGGTCTCAGTAGGCAATCTATAGTAAATCAATAATTAATGATACTTATTTAAAGGTACAAATTTTTTTAGTACATTTTTATATTAATATTATTATTAAACATTTTAACAAAAATTAATTTTCATTGATTTTTTAATTAAAATTGAATAACAAGTGACAACATATTTTTAACTTCATATTTCAACACAGAAAAATTATCTGAAAATTTTGAAGTAAAAAATAAAATTGAATATTGAACTAATATTTAATATCTAAAACTGGGGACTAAAATAATATTCACCATTCCGTTTACAACACATTTTACCTGAACTTTAAATTGTAATAAAAAACCATTAGTTCAATATTAAATTTAATAGGAAAACATAGTAATTACGGTAATATTGACTGTATGTGGTAATTAGTGGTTAGGTTAGGTTAGTAGTTGGTTTAATCACTAAAGTTCAGGACTTATTGCATTTGCAAATTTTTTTTTCTAGAACTTGAAATTATAACAGAGTACAAATTTGTTTCATACTAAGTTTATAGAGTATATTTATTGCTACCTATATAATATAATTTTCATTAATATATAACTTTGTGCATATTTTAGGATTTTGTGATTATTATATTATTTATTGCAATTTAAGATTCGGACCAAATACCATGCTACGTAACACATTTTTTAATTCTCTTTAATCCGCGGAACATAAAATTACTATAAAATAATCTGAAAACATTTTAATAATTACTGAACTTAAGAAATTTAACATAATCACTGATCGTGTATGATTATAGAAACTGATGATTATCAACTGTTAAAACATGCTATGTGCATTTTTGTGATACTTGATACATTGACAAATAAATATGAAGAGTTTTAGTGCAAATTCTGTAAATTTGTCTAAAAATGTGCTGTGTAGAATAAAATCAAAAGAAGGTTAGGTTATTTTTTATTAATATTGAATAATTTATGAATTTTTACATAGCTCATTATTCGATTCAAACCTTCAATCATTAAGGTACTTACTAATTCTTACAACTTAATACATTTTAATTTAAAAAAGTTATTAGATAGTTAATTTTTTTATAGTGGATATTTCTTTATTTTATAGTCTTGCGCTATAAACATGATAATAAAATAATACCATAAAAAAATAAAAAAGTAGGTACTTATTTTATAATGATTAAAATATATTTCTATAATTACAGATTTTAGAGTCTTATTTTTCGTAGAGTGATTACGAGTATCAATATCTTTATGCAAGACTTCCTCAGCACTTTTGTATTTTAATGACTTTTTACGAGCTAATTCATTTTTTGATCGAAGTTGAAGATGACTAGTTCCATTTTCTGACATTGAATTATCTTCGGAATAAAACATCTAAAAATAAAAATGTAATTATTAAACAAAACCATATTAAATAACTTATTTGCTTTTAGGCAAGTATCTACAATTTTAAACATGAATTATATATTAAATTGGTTTATAACTTGATTATATAATTTATTTCGATATGTATCAAAGATATATACCAATAATATGTATGTTAAAGTTTTTAAAATGATTATTGATTGACAATTATTATTTTAGATCATATGCAATGGATAAAACCACAGCTTGTAGTCAATCTCAATAAAATGTAATTCTGTTTTTTAATTTTTTATATATCTTATCTATAGAATAATGTAGTAAGCCATTATAGATACTAGATAAAATATTTTGAGTTGTTATTCATTGAATATGGCTTAAGAATTAAGATGTAAACTAACCGTAGACGTTGTCTTCAAGTGATTTAATTTGTCTAAAATCAGACTAAAATTTGTGACATTGACTTCTTTATAGCTAGTAAATATTAACCAGAATTTATTTAAAATCTGCCAATGTATATCATTAAAGGAATGTTCTAGAATGTATAAATCCATTACTTTGTCATCAGTACTTGGATTTAAACAACTTAAATCAAAATTTATTAAAACTATAGAACCATTATCTTTCAACAGCATATTAAAAGTATTCAAATTGCCATGAACCACATTATTTTTATGCATTTCACCTAAGATAACTCCTATTTCAAATAATACTGTAGTTATTGCTTCAGTATTGTTGTAATTATCTTTCAAAAAATCATGAACTGGTATTCCCGATACATTTTCCATAATGATTTTACAATTTCTCAAATTGATTAAATACAAAGTGGGTACAGCAATACCACTCATTTTGCATTTCAAAATAGTTCTTGCTTCAATCGTAGTTTGTTCTTTCATTATTTTTAACATAAGATCATTTTTGGTATCATTTAAAATAAAACGATGTTTGACTATAGCTTCTCTTTCATTGTATATACAACGATAAATTATTGATTTTATATTATGTTTGAGTAATTTCTTGGATTCTGATTGAATTGCCATTACCTAAATGTAAATAAAACGGTAAATATCTAGAATCAAGTTGTAAAATTGTGAACTATATTTATAAATGTGTTTTAAGAGGACATTATACCCATATTTGTTGTTTCCGTCTAACCAACTGTTAATACACAAAATGTACATTCAACATTTCTATCACGTTGTAATTTTTAATATTAGAGTAAATTGACCTATTGCCAAATTTATAGACATGATCATTATCTATGCTTTGTTGATGTCATTTTTTACAAAATTTTAATTTTAAAGAAAAATATATTTATTTAAATTATTGAGATTTAAAAATATTTGTAATCTTTTCAAAATTAAAATAACACAAAAATCATAGATAATTGATCTATGATAAATGATCTTGTCTATAAATTTGGTAATAGGTCAATTTACTTAATATTAAAAATGACAGTTTCACATATTAACAGTTGATTAGACGAAGACAACGAATATGGGTATCAAGTCCTCTTAATTACCTACATAAAATTATTTTATGAAATTGAAATTTACTAAATATTTGTTGACCAAATATTACATAAAAAAAGTGAATAGGTACTTACACTTTTTGAATTAAATTAAAACAAATATAATTAGAATAACTAACCCTTTATGATTTTGTGAAGGTGCGAGTATAAAACCCGACTATACAAATCTCGATAAAAATGGAAAATCGATACCAAATAGAAACTATATTATTAATATTTTATAAATGTAACATTTTTATACCTACCTATATAATAATTTTATTAAAAACAATAAAAAAGAGATAAGTAGGTATGGAAGCACTTTGCTCATCATATAGGATATATTAAATTAGAATTTTTTATCATGAGCTATATTTCTAGATGCATAAATAATTTTTGTGACATTTTTTTTAGAAATTTTTTGGTTTTTTGTATAGGTAGGACGTAGGTATACCATTCAATATTTTTCCATATTTCTACATTTTTTATTCCCTTCCATAATTTGTTCAAACTATATTCAATTCAACTTTCGATTTTCAAATGGCAACCTAGGATTTTAATTATAAATTCTTAAAGAATATATTTTTATAAGAATTTTCAAGTTTTAAATTATTTGTTTAATTATTTAATGTATTTAATTTTTAAATTTGATGAATAGGTATAACCAGAGTCCTGTAATACGCCATTATCATCACCTATTATATTATGCTAAGACGGTACTTCCCACTCTATCCACCCCACCTTAAATTAAAATTAAAAAATTCTTATAAAAATATATTGTTTAAGAATTTATAATTTAAATATCAAAATTTTTATAAAAATGTCTAGCCAAATCTTGGTTTTTCTTTACATTTAAGATAATTTCTGAGAAAATCAAAACATTAGCCAAGGAAAGTACCATCTAGAATAAATGTCCAACAAAAAAAAAAAACAAATAAGAAAACACTACTCAAAAAACGAGTTATTTCTTTATAATTTAGAATAAAATATTCTAAACATTTTAAAGTTTCATAAAATAGGTAAGTATATCACAGTAATAAGAAAAAAGGGCAACATACACATTTTTAAACAACGTAGGACTAGGTTAAATTAGGTTATATAATTATATTGTGTATTAATATTATTGTATATTTATTAAAAGATATTTTTTTTAACATAGGTATTTATTAACAATTGATACAATAATTTTTAATTTTTAACTATACATACCTGTTTTATTAAGTATGTATTATTTTTGTATAACGTACGTTTTGAACAATATTTTAATACTGTGTATATTTCAACTGTAGGTATGTGTAGGTATACTTCGGATTAATTTGCCCCAAACATCTTTACTTTACTTTATAATTTATTTTCAAAATGGTTAAAAATTATAAAAAGAAGATTGATCAACAATATTGTAGTAATTTAAAAAAATTAACTACCTATTCTGTTTTCAATATTTTTGATCACTTCTTTTTATAATTTCTAACCATTATAAAGTAAAGCAAATATATTTGGGGCAAATTTCTCTAAAATACTCGTATACTTACATACAGGTTAGGTTATATATCTAGGTACCGGTTATTTAATTATTTTATAATTATTGATGTTGCATTTTTTTTTTTTTCTAGATTTGTATATTACAATGTACCTAGCTTTGCTCAGAATCATTTCATCGAAAAAAATATTTTATAATTGATTTCAAATTCAATATACACACCAGAAGTATAATACATGATGAACTTCCTTCTATCAGTGCTACTGACCAGATTTTTTTTTTCCTAGTCAAATAATTTGTTTTCCGGAAATCATTATTTAGAGGATTTATTTTATATATACCTAGGTATAGGTAGGTATTTTATATTATTTTTTTCCCCATTCCACTCTGTCATTAATATAAGAAGTGCCTAGATAGGTAACCACAAATAATAATTATCTAAAAGAAAAATGTTTTATTTAAACATAAACAATGAGTAAAATTGTGAACATTTAATTCAATTATTTTTACTTTTACTTACCTTTTAAGCGTTGCAGTATAATATAACTTCTCTACTGTGAAAATCAAACAAATTGGGTAATGTTGATTGTGGGTTATTCGTATAGAATCGGAAAACTAAAGGATCTGTGGACACGGATAATCGGGTCCACTTGCAGGTATTTCAGTAAAATGAAATAATTTTAAATTATTGAGAGCAGTTGCAGATCGAGTAAAAATAAATTAGTTACAACCGATCGGCGGCAGTCTTTGAAATATTGTTAGAAACGTTAATAACAGTGAAATAAGCAGTATTCCAAATATACACTTATGACATGATATTGGATAACCAAACTCAACAAAGAATGCGCGGGAATCGGTATCACCGTGACCATATGGCATGTTCCGTGATATCTGTGGTGATAATATTCGGTAGATACTGCCTAGACGGTAGTTCGGTCACAGAACAAAACGTCATCTCACCGTGCCGTGCCGTGCCGTGTGAAATATCATCTTTTGGTTTGCTCAAATTATTTCAATATATTTATAATAATTATTTGAAATATTTCAACTTTTGGCCGTGTGGTTACATCTGGTTTATATACCGTTTACGTAAAATGTAATTTTTATATTCAATATTATCGTCACTTACCTACTGTTTTCATTCATTTTTATTTTATTTATTTCCGATGAGGGGGATTTTTTCCCAGGTGTTTTGTAATCCGGAGGTTACATTTTGTTCGTTTAAAAATCTGTGGGGATTTTGTCCTACTTCAAATTTAAACGGGGGGGGGGGAGATTTCGTCCGTCCTAGATTCATACATCTCATCTTGTCAATATCACGACACGACACGGCACGGTGAGTTGTGAATCTATTATTTTATTCTGTGGTTCGGTATGCTAATATATTTATATGTATATATATATATATATATATATATATATATACATATTTATATAGTTCTATGTGATAAATAGATCCCGGGTCATATTTTAGGACCGATAACCATATTTTGATAAGAATTGTTATCGGGTTGGCGGATTAAGTAGCCAGTATTAGTAGGTAGGTACATCATTATTATATGCTTCAAAACCACAAATTAAAATTTTAATTCGTGTTCAAAACTCAAAAAGTAAGCAGTCAATTTATTATAAAAATTTGTGACTTTACATAGAACATAATATAGCCTGTATCTATACAGTGTATCGGTAATATAGTGGCACGAAACTGAATAATATATAATAGGTAATCTGTTCTCAAGAGTCGAGATAACTTACTGGGTCCATGTTGTGGTATGCGGAAAAAAGTCCCAAAAGTAATATTCGTTAAAAAGTTCCAATCGTAGAAAAAAAAAGTCCAAAAAACAATATTTGGTAAAAAAAAAAAATCAATAATTTTAATAAAAGTATGCAATTTTATAACAATTTAAAACGTTAATATTATAAAAAATATATTTACGTATGTAGGCATTCATGATCGATCATGCCGAGCGACCAGGACATCAGACAACATTGTTAAACTAAAAATTAATTAATACAAATAGGTACTTGATTTGGGTCATCAAATTAATTAGTTTTTATTTAAATAGTACACACACATAATAAAACAACACACAATAATAGTATCCGTTTACAAGCAAGTATTTAAGATTTAAAGTAAAAAATATTCTAAGTGTTAAAATATTAAAAAAAAAAGCAAGTTCGAAAGGTGTTTAACTCGGTAAAAGTTAGTGTCATTATATAGACTAAAAATTAATATTACATCTAAATAATTAAAATTAATTACATTTTATTTGGGACTTTTGTTTCCTACGGTTAGGACTTTACCTATTTTCGGGGAATTTTTTTGTACCTATATAGATTTACGTACCTATCGCTCATGTACAGGTATAACGTATAAGTAGTAACAAACTACCAATTATGATTTATGGTTGGGATCTCGATGACTGCTGGCATAGAAAAGAATACTCAGCCGATGTTATACCTATGTGTTCATATACGATCTTCTTATATAATATGCTAAAAATTGACTCCATCATTTTGTGCACTACTTTTGTTTTTAATTCCATTATAATTAAGGCAGTGCTTGAATTGGGAAAAAAATAAGAGTGGACTATGTGCTTAGTTAAAAAATCATCGTTCCGGGACATATTAGAGAAAAAGTAAGTCGTGGAGGACTTTATTCCTCACACCCCAATTCAATTTTTTTCATATCAATACATCAATTTATCAGTGCTATACTGTAAATAATGTGTACCTTCATTTCAAGTCTGATATTATTACTTCCTGATGTATAACAATTGTTGGTCTTTTTTGGTATAGATTTCCTGTTCACTTAAGAAAAGTACCTACTGGGAAAATCGAAAATCGACTTCTTTTAAGTATCAACTACAACACGTTTCCTATCAGAAAGCTTATACTCCCATTAAACTCCTTTTACCTAAACCAGAATCCGAATAAAGACTGTACAACAACGGAAAATCTAAAACATATAGACTATAGTGATCAGTGGTACAAGTAGAACGAAAATCGCCATTCCACCAATAAAATTAAATGTAAACAACTACCAAATAACAGAAATTTATCGGTGTCGCATTGATTTTGACGATAATTCAATAATTCACAATAATCCTTTTAGGCTTTTAGCCATCCGTGGATAATAGAGATTATTTATTACCGCAGTGATATTAATATGATTTAATAAGATCAACTATACAAAATTGTGTATCGTGATTTTTATCTAAAACCTATTATGCGATAAGAACAGAAAACATTCGTTTTCGTAATTTCACTATTTTTCCAAAAAAAAAAAAAAATTGACATTATTAAAAAAGCCGGTCAGTTGGGGGTGGAAGCACTTCGCTCGTCGGGTGTCAGTATGGGTGGATGCACTTCGCTACTTGGCAGGATACTCTAGGTGGATGTATTGCATTTGAAAGCAATGATAAATCATTGCATTCAATAAAACGATTCTGAGCGTAGCTTCGGTGTAGTACCTATACATAACTCTTAATATTAATTATATACTTACTCAGTACCTACCTATGTTTAACATTACATTAAAGATAAAATGTAGAAATAAATATGATTTAGTGTGACCTTATACATATTTTAAAATGTAATATGATATATTTATAATAGCTCAGTTTCATGTAGGTACAGTTATTACTACATAATATTATACAGTAT
>JAIPRL010003100.1:0-50580 GCA_025469235.1 Pemphigus obesinymphae | reverse complement strand
TTTAATATAATTTAAATAAAATTTTTACAGTAGGTACGGAAAAGCCAGGGGGGGGACATGTCCCTGTTTTGCCCCCCCTAATGGACGCCCATGGGCCCACTAGAATCCAATTGATTTGCTAATCATTCAGGTCGTATGAGGAGCTCCCGGGAGGTACTTTTTTGACACTTCCCGGCCTTACTTTTTCTGCACATCCCGGGAGTTACATATTATGAATTGAAAAATAACAAATTTATTAGATCTACTTACATTCGACCTTTTAGGTGAAACTAGCTGTGGAAGAAAATAGGAGCATATGGGTGCCCATAGGGGACTCGGACTGATGTCAAAGTGTGTTATACACTCCGATATATAACATACTAAAATCACTTTTTTTGGTATTCTCCAGAGAGGGCTATGTCTCTCCCTTACCCCCTTAATGGGCACCAATGTACAGGGGCTTTAAGTAAAAGAGGGGTAGACAAAACCGCAAGGCGCTAGATTCACTTCCCCTTGAGTTATGAACAATCTAAAATTCGATTTTGGACTACGTTTGTATCACTGAAATGCAGCTCGGTCGATTAAGCTTATATATATTTCCATTTTAGATTTTAAACGAAACGAGGCTTCCTAATGGTTTTATAATGATGTTTATTAATATATTTTTTTTTTATATCAATGTTTTTTCATATTGACTACAACGAGAATGTTTACCATCAAAAGAGTGTTATTATAATATTTAAATGTTTTATATTTTATAAATTCATACTGTATAGTTACAATAAGTATGTAGGTATATAAATATTAAATAAGTACATATTATATCGTTTTTTATTATTAATTTTTATGAATCGTAAAATATATACAAATATGCATGCGTATAAGCTAATTAGTTTTTAAAATATTACTATAACACGTTCGCTAGAAAAATAATATGACACAATAATATACATCATCAGCGTCATCCGTAACAGTTGACACTGAATAATTTGTATACCAGACACTATTTAATTTTTTACATAAAAACAATGTAAAAATGTGTACCTATTCCAATAATTCAATACTTCAACACTTTATTCAATAATCGTATAAACATATTGAATTTTGGAGTTAACAGAAATTTGCATTATCTACATATTCAAAAACGCGTCGAGCATAGAAAATGTATTATTAGGCTCTAAATAAATTAATTACTATCATATTTATACTTTGATATACTTAGATACTTTATTTATCGGAATTAAATCTTCGCAGAATGGTCACAGCCCACAGGCGACTGAGTTAAAATATTTTATTTAGTTAAAATCGATGACTAAAAATGATATAGTGGAATTGTTGTTCTATAGTGTTTTAAGAATAAGAAAGGCCGGGATCTTATATACGGAGTTGTACATTATAATAAAATGTATAATATATAATATATTATATAGACGGCGTCTTATATAGGCAATCCAAGTACACAACAGTATCAGGTTACAATTTCGTCAGTTTTTAACTTTGTTAAATATTATTAGTTTATTAGTCTTCTTCTTCTGCTTCGCCTTCTCTCCCAACTTTTTGGGGTCGGCCACCCTGGTCCTACACTTCCACTTAACTCTATCTCTCACATCTTCTTCACTTACCCCCACCTTCCTCATATCACTCGCCATCACATCCCCCATCTTTTTTTCGGTCTTCCTCTCCTCCTCTTACCAACAACGTGCATTTCCCTTACTAATCTTACTGCCTTATTAGTTTATTAGTAACAGAATAAAATGTTATTCAATTTTGATTGCTACAAAAGAATAAAAAAAAATAATGTAAAACTCGAATATGGAGTAAAACTATAATATGTATAAAACATTGACACAGTATACAATATATATATATATACCTACTACTGTATTGAGTTTCTACACGAAGTATAAAATATACTCATCATAAGCATGCCTAGTGATGTAAATTTTCATGAAAATTTTTTGAGTTGGGCTGTATAGTAATTATATTATTATTATATATATTTGACCTATATATAGACAGATATACCTATAAATAGATAAAAACACTACAGTCTTTTTGTTTCAATGTAAAATATAATTAAGTCTTGAAAAAAAAAAAAATTACATTATATCATATATGGTGATTTCAAGTTAGTAGCAAAATACATGTATCAGACTTTTATTAGTTGTTACTTGTTAAAATGTAAATAATACTTAACTTAAATAAACTATCAATACACAATATTAAAATGTATTTTAAATATGTAAATAGATAACATAATAACAATATTACAGTATTTTCGTTTCAATTTATAAAATACTTAAGTCCTAACAAAATAAAAAATACACAAGACGTGATAACAAAAATATATAAACATTCGTGATATAGTAGCTAGTATCACCATAGAACATTATGAACAGCATGACCAATCATTAAAACCTCGCATAATTAATTTTTTTTTGATATATAAAAATTAAAAATTAAAAATTTTGATTATTGAAAATTTCAGTGGAAAAAGAAAATGTTCAAATGAAAATTGTCAAGCTTACATCTCTCTAGGCGTGCTCATGGGCGCATATAGGCATTATACCTGCGAGATCAGCGTGGTTTTTTTTTAAATGTATTGTTTTTAATAATTACAAAAACTTGGAATATTCCAATATAAAAATTAAATTTTTAACAATTATTTTGGTAAGCAGCATTTAATATCACATGATATGATCAAAACAATATCAAGTATAAGAATATAACCAAAAAACATAGATATCGTGTATCAGATAGCAGTAGTGGTAACCGTATGATAATTTATGTGTCAAAAACACACTGTAACCACAGAACCTTCCGTACTTGTGTTACAGGCATGGACTAACCAGGACTGAAAACGATCAAATAAACGGGTGAATAGAAGATTGTCCGTAAAATGTTTTAAATAACGTTGGGTATAGGAGTAAAATTGGATTTTAGTGTCTTATGGCCGTCCATTTTTTATAGTGTTACTGTACTACAAGGTGTCCCAAAATGAACGCTTTTTTTTTAATTGGCCACCATTTTTGTTTTTATCATTTTTGTAATCTACCATCATTCCGGTTTGTTATTTGGTTTGTAATTGGTTTTTGTACAAGTGTCATCATAGGCCGAATGTAAGCCTCTCAGAGCTGTAGTTTCAGCAGGACGGTGCCCTCTGCCACGCTGCAGCAGAGACTATTGCACAGTTACACGAAAAGTTTCCGAATTGCCTCATTATACACTGGGGGGGGGGGAGGGATGTGAACTGGCCAGCAAAGTCATGTGATCTCACTCCTTGTGATTTTTTCCATTGGGGATTTGTCAAATCCCAGGTTTTTGAAACAAAACCGAGAACCATAAATGATTTAAAAAGAAAAAATTCAACGTGTGATTGCGAAACTCACCGGGGAAATCTGTAAGGTAGTTATTGCTAATTTTCTCGTCCGCATTACAGCCTGTCAACAAGCCAGGGGGGTCGTTTGAACGATATTATTTTTCATGGGTAAAAAGGAGATCATACTGAAACTGTTCATGTCTTTTTTTGTATTTGTATGAAAAATAAAGTGTTTTTTTAGCCAATTAAAGAAAAACACACACATATTTTGTATTTACCATCTTCATTTCCAGTCCTATTAATCTGTGGGTACAGACTACCGTGGTAAATGGTTATAAGTTTAATAACACATTTGCATTCAAAAGTCAATCGTCTTTTATGTTATTATAATAATCAATTATTAGAATTTATACATAAACTAATGCATGTACATCGTATTTCCAAAAAGATATTGTGATATCGTGTTGAAAATATTTTATAAGCAAATACTGTAAATTTTATATTTCAGACATGTTCAATACAATAATATAAAATAACATGATTTTAATATATAATGTGATATTGTGTTTTGAACAACATTGTGAAAACATGTGTATTTAAATATTTCAGACATGTATTTTATTCGTGTTCCAACAATATTTAAAATACGTAACATTTGAACATTTTTAAAATTTTAATTTTAGGACTGATGGTAGATGACAAAAGTTGTTATACTAGGTTAATAAAACAAATAGAGAAGATATTTACCACGTGCGATACAAATACAAATATAATGCCTGCCGAATTGTCCAGCTATTAGCCCGTGAACAATTTTACTGAAAAATCCTTTCATAGTGAGTATTGATGTCATTAAAGAAGCATTCTCCGAAAATTTCAGATCTCTACCACCAGTATTACGTATATGGACAATATAGGCGTTGAACAAAAATTGAAACCCACTTCCCCCGTCCCACTTGAAAGTCTAATTAAACATATTAATTTGTCCGTATAAAATTACTATAATATACATATATATAGATACGAATGTTGATTTGGTTACCATAGAGATTTTATTAGTTTTGTTGTACATTTTTAATTTATAATTTAAACTTTAAAACACGCTTAGAATCTGGAAATTTAAAATGTAATTTAATTTGTTTTTTTTTTTTCAAAATTCAGTGTATTTTAATGTGCTTTATGTAAAATACTTTGGTGTTCAACAATTGTAATAATATAACATTCCATCCAAAGTCGCGGCCGCCCGCTCGACGACTAGCTTTATGCTCCACGCACCGGCCGAGCATCTTCGGGTCTCGGCACTGGACAATTAATATACATTTTTCATTTCGTTGTTTTCTTTTTATTTTATCTTTTTATTATTTTTTTTTTCGTTTATACTCAACACGCGTACGCTGACGCATGTACATATACAATTTTTCGTACAGAAGGAGTTATGTAAGAGTTTTCTGATATAGAGGTTTTTAATAAGAAATTTGTTCTGGCTTGATACATTATAGAAGTTACTTTTTTATTTTCCAAGGAGTTTTTATAGGCGTGAAGAAAAACTACCTTTTATAGGGGAAATATATCACAAAAAGTTGTTATAAATTAGAAAATAACAAATAAACCAGTCGTGGTTACCAACTATATATAATCTATATCATAGATGACATACGAGTATAATATTTATAGGTACCAATACCAGACCCATAAAAATCACAGGAAAATATGATTGGATGATTGAGTAGAGGTAGATCTGAAAGTACTGGGTGTAGAAAATTTAAAGTATTTGGTACAAGACACGTAGTGCGATATTGTAGTGGCGGCTAAAACTCTTAGAAAGTATCTATAGTAGCTACGCCAAAAATATAAGAAAAAATAGTTTTCCAAAGCGTGACGAAAAACTATATTTTTTAATAGAAATAACACGAAAAGTTAATTAGATAAATAAATTGGATTAAATATAGATGATATAAAATATTTATAATAACTAAAAAAAAAAACCAAAAATTATTATAAATTTGAAAATTAAAATGCCAGAAACTTGAAATGTACACCTAATATATTTACTATGGCACTATATATATATATATATTTAACGCGTGGTATTTATAAATATTTATTATCTTATGATTTGAATTGACTTAAGACTTTTATATCATGCGTTAAAGATATATTGACGTCGTCATTTTTATTATAGCCATATAAATTCTAATATAGTAATATTACTATTGTTATACTACACACCAAATCTTCGTTCAGAATCACTTTATCGAAACGCTATGATTTATCGTTGCATTCAAATTCAATATATCCATCAATTATATCCGACCTAACATGCAAAGTGCTTCCACCCTCTATACTGACCGGTTTTTTCCTACTTAACAATGTTTTCATGAATTCGTGTGAAATGCAATATCTATTTTATCGGAATTGTTTAAAATCTAATTTTACACTGGAATATTACAAGTTTCGACAATTATCATACTTATTTATTATTAAAAACAATATATTAAAAAAAAAGAACGTGGCTCATCTCGCAGAACCCAATATATAAGTATATATATATACATATTCTAATAATATACTCTAACTTTACGCTACATTCTAGTTATTTTTCTATCCTTTTGTAATGATCGAATATCGAATAATTTATTTTGTCGTTTTTATAATAAACCAATATTATTTAACAGAATTTAAAAGCTGATGAAATTGTAATCCGATACTGTTGTGTACTTGAATTGCCTATATAAGACGCCGCGCCGTCTTACAGGGAAATAGTATAATATTTATTTTATTATATTATTGTACAACTCCGTATAAAAAATTCTGGTCTTTGTTATTCTTAAAACGCTTAATTTATAATTTATCGCCCCATTAATCTAGTGATAATTAACATTAATTATTTATATATAACAGCAAGAGAATGACGAATATACCCATTTAACGTATTAAAAAAAGGTACTATCGTACCTAGTTGGACAGTGACAATTATTAATTGGTAAATATTATCGGATACACTATACATATTATGAGTACGCCTATGTGGCGCATGTCCATTACCAATAACTGTATTGAACTACAAGAAAAATCTACTTATCTTTGCCTCTATGATATCATTTTATATGTTCACGTCTATAATATAACAGATACAATTTCTTACATAATATATAATAAGGTCGCCATATTTTGAAAATTAAAAACAGGGCGACAATGGTAATAATTTTGTACAAAACTTTTACACATCGGTTCGAAAATGGTGAATATGCAAAAAATAACTGTTTCAAACCTTTTCTACGAAGGTACGTAAAATCGTTTATAAAAACGGTAGTTAAGCAAAAAACAAGACAAAAACAGGATAGGTACCACATCCAAATTTGAGATAATAAGCGTTTCGTTTAAACTATGTTGGCACAAAGGGACGCAATCCTCAAAAACTCAAAAATTGGGACGTATGGTCACCCTAATATACAATATAATATGTAAATATAGGTATATGTATAAAATAAATTATTTAATATTCATTAATATTCCACTATAATATTGTTAATATTATCTGGCAATAAGTATATGCGCATATTATATGCTATAGAATAAATCAGTGTTATTTAAAAAAAAAAAAAAACAATAATAACATGTTATATGAGTACACGTACATTTATTTACATTTTATTTATTTATTTTAATTTAACACCTCAAGAGTAGGCGGTATACTATATTTTAAAATACTTATAAATTAGGAAATCATAGTATATAAAATAATAATAATAATAAATGAATATTTACAATTTATAAATAATAAATGTCAAAAAATAAATATACATTGAGAATATTGTTAATCGTACTACAAGCATGATCTGGGTAATCAAAAATAGTTGCATGAAACTTACATTTAAAAAATGCAGGGTATCTTGAATTACACAAGGAAACCACTAACTATCTTTGAGAGTAGGTCAGGAACAATAATAAGACTGTTAAATAATTTTAAAATAAGTCATCGAACTTGACACGTACCTCAGATTTTAAATATATTGAGTAACACCACAACGAAATGTCGCCATTTTAAAAAATGTATTTTGAACTTTATATAACTTTATAATGCATTCAATAGATATGACTCGATGAGGATATACCAAACTATACGTATAAGCGTATTCAAGAACTAAACGCACCAACGATTAGAGAGCCCCGTAGTACCAGCTATTACGATTTGTAAAATGTAATATTTTCATGGATTTGTGACAAACTAAATCTATATGATTATTAAGAGATAAGCCTAAAGAAAATATAACTCCCCAGTATTTAGTAAATTAAACCGGAATAAGAGGAATAGAATTAATAAAGTAAAACCAAAAAAAGGAGAATGCAAAAATATATAATTACATTTATTAACATTTGAAGATAAATAATTTTGATACACCGTCCGAAAAAATGATTTAAACAGTTTTGAAGGTAAATCGTCATTACTATCATAAATGTTATTTGTGAAGGTCGGCTGTAGAGTCGAGTGATCGAAATGCGTATTTTGGCGCACAAAATCCCCAGTTCGACTCCCAGGTAGTAAATGATGTAGCAAACGAGATCTTGCTCGCTGGTGGCGGTCTGGTCTCTGGTGCAAGCCAGCCATAATTACCAAAGCCGTCCAGTAATTTGGTAGCTGTGATTGTCATAGCTACCAAGGACCATCTTCGACTCCTCCAATATGTGATGATGCAAACCTATAAGCATGTTTGAGAGATAAGAGAATGTAAAACTGCTAATTCTATAATATTAAATATATTTAGGTCGTCAGCTAAAAGTGAAAAAATTACGGATAGAAAAGAATGGAATTGCATCGTTTAAATACATAACGAACACTTATACGGAGAAAAATGTCTACCTTTTGGGCACCATATAAGTTACAAATATTAGAGAAGAAAAATATTATGGATTTTAACAATTTGCAGGCGGGATGTGAAATATGAATTAAATCAGAATAGTAAAGCATTGAAAACACGAAAGTGTTTTAATGTATATGATTGATACTGTCAAATGTATTTTTTTAATTTTTATTAATTAATCAATATTAAGCATTTGTATTGGTCCATTACAAAACAGTAAATATGATATCGTACAGTTGCTCAAAATACTGATTAAGATCGTAAACACATTCAACGAAAATCATTTTTAACCTTCATACGCGTATATTCCAATTTCCCAAGTCGTTTTCTTAGGTATAAAGGAAAACTACTTTTTATAACGGAAAATGTTTAAGAATGAGAAATTAACGTTAAACTTTCGTGATAACCTATTTTTCTTTATTATTTTAAATAATATAATGCCAAACTTTACTCAATATAATTTTTCGACCGCAATGATTCGACTAATTTATCAAATTTAAAATAATAATAATACACATTCCTGTCCGAGGACATTTCCAACAACAAACTTCCACCATCTTAATCTAAAAGATTTATATTTTATTTTAAAGGCGAAATGAAGGGAAAATTTAAAATGACTAATTCAATAAGAAAAAAGCTGTGCCAATTTAAAATTCAAAAAACGATATAGTCAAAATTATACTCCGTTTAAAGGCATATAATCTATCATTAATACACACTTTTAAATACTGATACAACAGTTAATGTGTAACACATAAATTGTTGATATATGTAATGTATTTAAACTAAGCACAATATGAATACCTGTAGCTATTAATATAATATTGTTAATAGATTATAATTAACCAAATAATAACAATAATATATATTTTTTTAATAAACGTATAAATTTTTTTTTATTATTATTATTATTTATAATATAAGTTATAAATAGTAGTGTGGAATGTAAAACTATGTACTTAATATATAGTTAGGGAAAATAATGTTAAAATTATTATATTATTATTTACATCATCATATTTATGAGTTATTTTACGAAGACGAATTGAAATAAATGTACCTATCCATATTAAAATTATAAATTAAATATAATTTATATAACACAATAAGTGTTATTATATAATAAGTGTTATCCTATATGTGATAGGTTTTATCATTAATAATCAAATATAATTACATATTATATATAAAAATATGAAAATATAGCTTATATTTTCATTTTAGATTCTGAGCGGAGCGAATAAGCTAGTATGGTTTTACAATGATGTTTATTTTTTATTAATTTTTTTAATGTTAGTTTTATTTCATATTGACTACAACGATAGGATGTTTACCATCAAATGGGTGTTAGTATAATATTTAAATGTTTCATATTGTATTAATTCACACTTTGGTTACAATTAGAATATATTGTATATAAATATTAAATAAGTAGGTATAATATTACATATGTCGTATTTTATTATGAATTTTTATGAATTGTAAAATATATACAAATATGCGTATCAGCTGATTACTTTTTAAAATACTTTAACACGTTCTTCAGAAAAATAATCACTTTTTTATTTACACACACATTAATTACATATACATCACTCGGGTCACCCTTGTGAGTTGATACTGAATAATTCGTACATCAGATACTATTTTTTTTTTTTTTTTTTTTTGACATGATAAAAATGTAAAAGTGTGTATTCCAATAATTCAATACTTCAAAATTGTATTCGATAATCGTATAAAACATGTCGGGACATTGAGTTGACGCGAATTCGCGTCATCTGTTTATGATGCAAACACGTGTCGTGCACAGAAAATATAATATTAATCGGTTCTACGCGAATTAATTACCATCATATTTATACTGGCGGCCGGCGAGTGATAATTATTTTTTCATCGAAATTATGAATCTTCGCAGAATGCGGTCACAGCCCACAGGCAACTATATACGAGTTAAAATATTTTACTTAGTTAACATCGATGATTAAAAGTAATACGGAGGGAAAAAATTCCTCTTCCGTTGTTCTACAGCGTTTTATAAGAATAAGAAAGACCGGAATTATTATAATGTTGTATAATATAATAAAATAGGTAATATTATACTTGTATGTTTTCCTATAAGACGGCGTCTTATATAGGCAATTCAAGTACACAGCAGCATCGGGTTACAACCACATCAGATTTGAACGTTGTTGAATATTATTATTAGTTCGTTATAGCAATAGAATAAATTAAGTATTCAATTTTCGATTACTACAAAAGAATAAAAAAAAAAAAAAAAATAACGTAAAACCCGAGTGTGGAGTAAAATTGGAAATTTTTATTCGAATATGTATAAGCTTTATGGCATATAGTACATACACTTATATTACGTATCGGGTTTCTACACGGTTTTTTCATTTTCTCATGCATTAAATTTGTTTTATTCGCCTTAAAAATAATATTGTGAAAATTTGAAGTAATTTCATAAACATTTAGTGGTAACTCAACGAACTTGAAAATATTAGTACTTATATGAAATATGTAATAAAAAAAAAAAAACTATAATTGTATTGGAAATATCAAATTTAATTATTTCTACTTATTTGTAACTATAATAACTATTACTAAAAAAACGTATACAAATTATTTAAAATATCACAAGGTTTGTTCATAAATAAAAATACATCATATGTTTATAAATTAGTCATATTTGATTTATTGGAGTCCGGGAAATCTTGTCTGTGTTTTTCGACGACTTGAAGAAGGTATTGTTGTTGATCTTCTTGATTAGTTACGAGTTCCATTGAAAGATGTCATCAATGCTATACCCCTTTCTGCCGCGTCATTAACCACTTTAAGTGTTTTAATTTTTTCACTGCCATCAATATATTCGATATTACTTATTCAAGTACTTGGGTGCGTAGGTAGTTAAAAAGTCAGTTTTAATGTCAAGAGCCGTAAATAGCTTATAAGTATTATTTGTTACAAAGTCGTGCAATTCACTATTTAGAACCCGATTTTCTGGGAGTTGTATTCGTCGTTCAGGTTAATCAGATCCAATTTTATCTAAAGCCAGCTGTAACCATATATGCCGTGCACATGGGTGTGCGTAGGCACTATACCTGCGAGATCGGTACGAGATTTTTTTTAAATATATTGTTTTTAATAAATATAAGTATTCAAATTGTTGAAACTTGGAATATTGCAATATAAAAATTAGATTTTTAAATATTATTTTGTTAAGAGGCCCATTTAATTCGATCGGAACTTGTATGTATGTATGTATGGATTTATTTTTATTTTAGGAAAAGAATAAAAAATGTAAAACTGTATTAAATTTATTAATAATACTGTTAAACTTTGTTTATTGTTGTCACTCGACACCATTATTAATATTATAACAATCGTGTACACATAACATCATGTATATAAATATTATATTATAGAAGCTATATATATTCTTTATATGACTATATATATATATATATATATATATATATACAGGTATATATAGGTATTGTTATGTATAGATATCAGGGCCGGTCGAAAGGGACGGACCTCTCACTCAGGAAATCAACCGGCAAAATTAAGTCCAGTCCACAAGTCAATGAAAAAATATACTTATGACCTGTTTTTTCTTTTTTTTTTTTTTTTGCTCATGTAACTTTTTGCCTTTTTGGGTAAAATGTTGGTAAAATTAAAGTCCGTCGGCAATTAATCAGTAGGCAAATCATTTAGCAAATTAAGTAAAATTGTCGATGGCCTTTTTTTCTACTTATTAGCTTTTTTTTTTTTTTTTGGGAAAATAAGTCGGCGAAATCACTCCGACGACCCCCCGCAAATATTTTTTAGTGCCGTCACTCATAGATGTGTATGTATTATATGTAGCTATAGATATACCTTCTTATTTTATGAATCTAACGATATCGTAACAAATAAGCATAATCGCTATGCACTGTATATAAATATATAAATGGTTAATAATGATTAAAGTTATGTGTCACGTCATCAATTATTAGATATTATTATAAAAAAATGTTGGGCCCATTTTGAACTATTGAATTATTGAATCATATTATTATTTTAGATTCTGAGCGGAGCAAAGTTCGGTTTAATATCATTAAAAATAAATAAAATGGGTAGGTACCAAATCATAGCAACATTATTTGTTATTTCTCTTGCATTTATAAGATATTTTCTCTATAAAAGGTAGTTTTTCTTCGTTGTTAATGCAACTAGGTAGGTACTGATGGAAAAATTACCTCTTCAAATTGCCAACTAGAACAAATGTTCTATTAAAAGGGCTTTTTACTCAAAGACTTATTCTACTGAAAAAATTGTATAGGTACAGACATAGGCACTTACCTAATAAGAAACGATACCACGTTGGAAATAGAAAACGTCTAAATTATTTTGTTACGTACTTACGTGTATGATAGAAAGACAGACAAAATTGTTTTATTAAAATATTTAACTGATATAAACAAGGTACCTACTTATAATATCATGTATAGATAGGTGTTATATATAATAAAATTGTTTAATTAGTAAAAAACAATATATTTTTTACCTTGCATGTACATATTGTACTAATTATAATGGGTGCGTTACCCTGGCACCCGAATATTTTAATTTCAAAAAAATTATTTTACCATTAATTGTACCATAATTTGTACCAATTTGTACTATAAATTTCAGAATTCGTACCCCAGCACCACTTTTTTTACCAGGTAGACTTTTTCATATTTATCTTTTACCATTAATTGTAGGTACCATAATTTGTACCAAAAATTTCAGAATTTGTACCGTAAAATTTCTCGGAGAAAAATCGATTTTGTGTATTTATGTCCTTTCAAAACAGTTTGGCTCTATGCGCACAGCACAGTACACAATTATCATGGAACGGTATATCTAACATCAGAAGAAAGATTAATTTTACAAAATTTGTATCAGAAATTTCAGAATGCTAGATACACGTTTTATGATAATATTGTGTACTGTACTGTGCACATAGAGCCAAACTGTTTTTAAAGGACAAAAATACATATTTAGTCCTCTTAATATTAAATTCGAGTTACTAACTATTATTTTTTAAGAGGATGCTATACACCCTATTTTTAAGGGGTTTTGTATAGGCATCTTTTAATTTTTTATGAAGTTTTAAGAAAAATTAAAATCCAACTTTTTAAAAATATTTAATTGTATTTTAAAAATAATTAAAAATAGTTATGTTACAGCAGTACCATTTTTTATTGTTCTTTTTTTACAATATTTATTAGAAATCAAGTTCACGCTCTATAACTACAACTTTTCTCTGTTATAATCGAAGAATCAAAATTTATGCAAAATATGAAAGATGAGAATATAAGAATATTTGCCATGCCGTAGCGTGGGGTTTTTCTTCAATATGTTTTTTTAAAAGTCTGAAATCTGTGATTGAAAATCATGAAATTTTAAAACTAAAAAAACTTCACTCTACGGTATAGTAAATATTCTCATATTTCATATTTCGTATAAATTTTGATTCTGCGATTAATAAGAGAAAATTTGTAGTTATAAAGCGTAAACATATTTTAATACCGTTATAATGGGTGTGTAGCATTTTCATTTGTGCAAATAACTAGAATACAGGTATTTCACCACCTCCTTACTTTAGAATTATGAAAAAATGTCAGTCAATTTTGACGTAATTTGTAGGCATTTGTCTGACAATCCTTTAATATTACTATAACAAAAAAAGATGGAGAGCTGGTGAAATACCTTTACAGATTTCCCCTCCACTATAAAATTTCAAATTATTAATTTTTTAAATTTAAATAAATCGACTTTATTTAACCTTTATACCACGATGGTGTATAGACTAACGACTTTACAATCACATCTATTAGGGTTATATATAAGCAATTTTAACTACATTTTTAGAAAAGTCAATTATAAAAATACACATTTTTTGCAATATGTTTAAACGTCTTTTAGATATAATTTAGAAGTATCATGTCGGCCATACTACAGCAAATTACCCATATTTATAAATCGAACTACATTTTGATTTTCCCTCGGGAGTACCAGAGAAACTTTTCCCCATCAACACTTTTTTCACCAGGTTGATTTTTTCATATTTTTTTTTTTTTACCATTAATTGTACCCCCATTTATACCACAAATTTCAGAATTTATACCATAAAATTTTCCAGCGAAAAATTAATTTTCTCGCTGGGGTGTCAGGGAAACGTTTCCCTAATAGCACATTTTTTTACCAGGTAATTTTTTTATATAATTCTTTTATCATTAACCCTACCATAATTTATACCAATTATACCATAAATTTCAGAATTTAAATATAGTATTTATTCAATAATACTTTTACATATATTTCACATCACTATTGTGATTAGAAACTTCTTGGATGATTGGATTGATAAGGATAATACATCTGAGTAAGATTTGAATATTTCCATATAGATAGATATACCTAATCTATTATATAGTATATAAATCACTACTGCCATGTATATCAGCCGACAAATTGTATATATTATCAGAGACCGATCTAGGAGTTGATTTTTGAGGGGGGGATTAGTTCAAAAATTGATAAAAGTAAGCAAAGAGAAATAAAAAAGTGAAACCTTTTCTATATTAAATAAAAAACCTCTTTTGGGGGGGGGGAGGAGAATTTCACCCATTCCCCCCTGTAGATCCGCCCCTGACATTATACTTATGATACTATACTAAAAATAATTGTAACATTCAATAATGGCCAGATAAAATATTAAATTATTTTCAAACTAGTTTTATTAATCATCATATATGTTAAATCGAAATTAAATCACAACCTTAAATATGTTTGAAATATAGAAAATAAAAATTATCAATTATAAAATAAAACAGCGGATTTAATAAAAATAAAAAAAAAATTGTCTCGAGATTGGAAATGTTTTCCTGTAAAATTATTATTTTATGGCACAACACAGCGTAAAAAAAAAAAAAAGAAAAAACATAATTGAATTTAAAAAAAATATGTACAAAATTTTGTTAAGTAAATGCATTACAATAAAATGTTAAACATCAAGCAAACACATAAACAACAACACTAAACGCTAAAAAAAATTGCACACAGGACCTGTGATTTAAGGATTATATTATTAATCTTCAAGTGCTTTATCGTATTATTGTAACATTTTTTTTTTTTTTTTGAGCAATGGAGACAAAAAAAAATATTTTAAGAATATGGTAACGTTTTTTCTTTCTTTTTTTTCTTCGAGTGCTTTTTATTGAACTATTTTTAAATATATTATATTATGTATACAAAAATTGTGAAATGAAAATTTTTTGATAGTCTCTTGAAAATATGTAATTGTAAGTTTACATTTAAAAAAAAAAAACAAATACAAATTAACAAATAAAAATGATTTCAATTATTTTAAACTATTTACAAAATTATTTTTGATGTCAAGTTACAAATATTTCTAAAATTACACGTACAAGACATTTACCGCTCTTTCTATTCCCGTTATAATTTAAACTTAAGTGTTACATGGAAATAATTTATACATTAAACGTCCTTAATGAATATATGATAATTGTCTAAATGATGAAAAAAAAAAAGATAATTTATAAAAAAAATTATTTTAATAAATATATTGCACATTTATAAAAAGTACACACGCTAATATTAATTAGATTTAATAAATTAATCCGAAATAGTATATATATATTTATATAGATTTATATATATTTTATTATTTTACATTGAAACTAAAAATTAAAATACAAAAAAAAAAAAAAAATACAAATACAAATACTTATTATTAAATCCTAATTTTGTTAATTTATTAACAGACTTGATAGATTAATACCATAATATAATTTTAAGCCTAATGGTAGGTAATGTTCAGGTAATCTGATGTCAGTAAATATTATAATATTGACGCACATAATAATAAAATAAAATGTTAAAAAAAAATTTACCTATCAAGAATAAAGTCATCTAGTCAATACATATAATTCAATATTTATAATTTGTATTAAAATTTAGAATGGCTTCCAATTAATTACATGTCAAAAATGATAAATCACATTGGTTTACAGTCAAAAAGTAATATCCAAAATAATACACAATAATAAAATTTGGTGATGTTAATTGAACAATAATAAAATTATACAAATTGTAAAACGAAAAAATTTGTTTGTTAAGTAGAAGAACAAAAGGAATGAAGAAATTTATACTTAAAGTATAGTAATACATTTTAAACCATACAATTGGTTTGGCAATAATTACCATCAAGTATTATTTACTAGCAATTTAAAAAATCCTAATATGATACATTATTAATAGTATAAAGTACTTCAAATGTCTTCTTTATTTTTAATTCACCATTAATGTATGTGATTCAATAGGTGCCGCTGAGTCATACAGTGTATCAGTGTCCTGTGTTGGCTCTCCTTGTAACTGACACTGGTTGTTTAATGTGCCAGCTCCACAATCACAAAAGAATCTAAAATATAAAATGTTGATGATAATTAATAAGATTTTATTTGTATTTTATCTGCATGTATTATATATTATAATCACAATATTGTTTATTTGATACAAATTTAATATTTTTTTTTTTTTATTATTATTATTATTAGCAAATATAGTTTTTATTAGTTATATCATACTTTATGTACCAAACATTTTATAAAAACATATAGAGCTATTACAATTTCTGACTACATTTTATTTAACTGCCAGTTAAGATAGCATACAGCTTTTGAGTTATTTTTAGCTTTGCAATTTGATTTTCCAATAAAACACCAATCAGTAAATAATTTTAAATCTATACAAATTCGAAAGTAATTTGAGTAGTCGTATATCAAAAAAATAAGACTTGATCGAGTTGAGTATTCAACTCAGGTATTTGTTTCATAGTCATTCTATTAAAATTATAACATTGCAAGATAATGTTATTTTTAAAAATAATTTATTATATATTTGACATACCTGTCATGCCTAATGAATTCAACATCATGTCCAGCATGGCACGTTTTTATACAATTTACACAAATTGCATTTCTATCAGTCGTGTTGCAAGTCTGACAACGGTAAAAATCGTGCATTGGGAATGATGTGTATGATGATATTTTATACAAACATTGACCATTACATACTGCCTTTTCAACAGCATCTTGGTTACTATAAATTTTATTGCCTAAAAAATGTATTTTAATTATTATCATTATAAAAAATTCATATTTGTAATAAAATAATATATAAATAAATAATTGTAAATAAATAAATAAAAATAAACTTACATCTAACAATTGGTTGTACACCACTGGCTAAACAGAGACCACCAAAACGGTTATTAAATATTTGATTACTATCTAAAGTGGCTGTTGCATTATTAGTAATTTCTACACCAGCAGCTAAGCCATCAAATATCCTATTACGTCTCAATGTAGGATGACTTTGGGTTGATATTAAGACACCAGCTTGAGCGTTTCTAAATATTTCATTTTCTTCCAAATTACCTAAAAGTAACCAATTAATTTTAATGTAAATTTTATAAATATTAAAGTATGAAAAGAAGTTTTAAAAATAATATTTAAAATACTTTCTATATTTTCAACATTCGATTAAAAATTAAAAACAACAAAAATGCTCAATTTAATTTACCTAATATAATATTATAAATTATAAGTAATGCTGAATTATTATATTTTTACTAATATTAACACAATTATTTAAAAATTGTATTTAATATTAGACAATATAAAATAACAATTATCTTACCTTTTCCACCATTGAATATACAAATTCCACCATCCCTACCATCATAGATCTTATTTCGTTTAAGTGTAGGATTGGAGTCTGTTTTAATCCAAACACCAGCCATTGCATTGTCAAATATTTCGTTTTGTTCTAAAACTCCTAATCCTCCATTATACACTAAGACGCCACCATTTTGACCTCCCCAAATTTTATTACCCTTAATTATTGGATTACTACCAGTTCTAAAAAAAAAATAATAATAATAATAATTAACAAATAATACATGACAATATTTAAAATAAAATATCTATCAAAATATATAAATAATATAATTATTCATAAATAAAATGCTTATTGTTACAAATATATTATAATGTATGTCGACATTAAATATATTAAGTTTTTTCAATAATTGTTATATTTTCCAAAATTAAACATCACTATTTGGCATTTGCTTATAAAATAGGAAATGGATGATTATTTTTAGCATTAACTATCATATTTTACTTTATTAATTTCAGTTACCCAATTCATGTTTATTGATTATTCAGAGAATTATTCACTTAAAATAAATACAAAGAACTTCTCAGTACTCACCTTATTTGCACACCAGAATATAAGTGATTAAATATATCATTATCTTCAAGTTTCCCATGTCCATTATCATAAAAATATACGCCCACTTGTTTGCCAGAATGAATTCGATTACGGCGTAATACTGGAGTACTACCTGTAGTGATCCAAACACCAGCTAATGTATTTGCATACACTTCATTTTCTTCAACAAGTCCTGCGCCTTTTTCATGTACATATATTCCACCATGTTGACCATGATGAATTTTATTGTGCCTAACAATTGGATCACTGTTGGTACGAATTTGAATACCAGCCAATGCATTACCTAATAAATAAATACAAATATTAATATCTAAAAAATATTTGGATATATTTTGATACTAACCATATATATTGTTATGTTCAATAAGTCCTCTGCCTTCACCAAATATATATACTCCACCTTGATGTCCATTATAGATATCATTACGACGTATTGTTGGATTACTGTTAGAAGTGATCCAAACTCCAGCAAAATTATTACTATGAATTCGATTATCAATAAATTGACCAAGACCATTTTCATGAACATAGATGCCACCTGTCTGACCATGGTGAATTTCACACTGTACAACAGATGGATTTGCTCCAGCTTTTACTTCAAAACCAGCAATGCGATTATTATGAATATCATTAGATTCAAAAAATCCCTATGTAAAAAGAATTAACTATAATATAGCCAACTGATTTTTAGTATTTAATTTATTCTAAAAATTTATAATTACCAATCCATTGTCAAATGTAAAAATCCCTACATCTCTTCCATGATGTATATGGTTACGACGCATCACTGGATTAGCATGATTTTTAACCCAAACACCAGCTAATGCATTTCGACAAATTTCATTATCTTCAAATGTTCCTTGAGCATGGTCAGTTACATATATACCAACGTTTTCACAGTCACTAACGTCACAATGGTGTATTCTAGGATTTGCCCCAGCTCCACATACACATACAGCAGCTCCCACAACTGATGAACTTCTTATAATACAATGATCAATTGTAGGTGAACAATTTTCACCAACTTCCAAACAAAAATGTTTATGATGTGGAACAGTTGAAGTAATATTGGGAGTGAATTTCAATGTTACATGTCCCAAATAAGCATTTTTGGCACCCTCCACAAACATTACAGTTGATTCGGTTTCTCTTTCAATAATTACTACATCGGCAACAACACCAGGGGCTGCTCCAATTAGTGTTACATCTGAATCTATCACTAAAAATTCACCCCGATAAGTACCCGGGTGTAAAAATATTTTTGCACCACTATTTAAATGTTCATCAGTATAATCTAAAGCAGCTTGAATTGTGTCAAAATGTGGCATTCGTCTAACTGGATCTCTAGCAGTTCCGTTATAATGAGGTCGTACATGTAAACACCTTTTTTTTAGCTGCCTAAAACTTTCTTTCCATGGATTATGATGTTCACTTTCTTCAAATGGAATAAAATCAAAACGACAATTTTCTGTATGAAACAGAGGTGTGTCATATTCAAATACACTTTGATATAATCTTTTCCATAAATTGTTGTCATTAGCTATTGCTTGAAATCGTTTACAAACTTGAGCTATTCTGCATAAATCTTGTTCATATAAGTAACTAAATATAGTCAACATAACTTCATCTGGCAGTTCACATTGTAAATAATGAGCGGCTGAATTTGAATCTGAAATTGATAAATAATAAATAAATACATGTACCTATGAAATACTATACAAAAAATAATAGATTCTATGAAATTTATTATAAATTCAAAGCATTGACAAATTAAAAAAATAAATACAAATAAAAAAGAAAACAAGAATAATTAATCTTAATTAATACAGTAGATATATACAGATACCTATTATATAACAACCAGGGACAGATGCTTGGAGTTTTTTTTTATCATTAAATTGAGGAATATAAAATTGATTTTGAATAGAGATTAACCCTTTATTTTTAAATCATCCCTATTTATCCCAACCCTTAAATGAGCTTAAATTTTATCAATTTTAACAAATTAGACAAATATTTTATGGAAGAAAAAAGGGTACTCTAATATTTATTATAAAACTTCAAATAGGTAATAAAACAAATATATATATTAATAATAATATGTCAGTACAATCAACTACAAATATATACGAGGGTATTAATATATCAAGTATGTTAGCATATTTTTAGGTGTTTTAGAACAATCTCCCCCCATAATCAGCAAACGACAGATCACCACTATTTAATTAATCTGACAAACTTCTTCAATTTAGTAAAAAAAAAAAAAAAAAAACCAGTAACAAAACAACAATGCTGTCAAATGGACTTTGAGAAGAAAGGGAAGCAGTATGTCCACGATCACAACCGTATCGTTCATAAGTTTACATTAGTTATACAAAATTAGATATAATACATTTTACATTATTTTTATTTAGAAATAAATGGTGAACATGACATTTTTAAACCCGTTATTTTGAAGAAAAAAATATAGAGATGGAGAAATGAGACAGCAGTGATTTAGAACTACTAACATCAGCATGATTTTGATCCCCTTTCCCCCCCAGCAAAGTTTGGACTCCCTCTTTTTAGGTGCTTACATAATACTTAAACACCTCCCATGATATGCACAAGGAGCTTTCAAAAATGGAAATATATTAAGTTAATTTATTTTATAGAAACACATAATTAAAATACTTGCTTTGGACCTTTACCAATTTTTAGAAAAAAAAAAGGAAAAAAACTAAATAAATAAAATGGATAGTTATATTTGTTTGTTGGCAACTGTATGCCAGGGTGCTAGTCTCCACATAGTGTATAAATATGAAAGCACAATATCTAATTTTAATAAATACCAGAAGAACAAACAATTAAATTGAAAGACATTATTTTGTTAAACAACATACTACATAAATAGGTAGGTATAAAAAATAAACCAAAATATTTAAGAAATTAAAGTAACAAAAATTAAACTATATTATTATTAAATTAAAGAAAATTAGATAGGTATTAATATTTAAGGCACTATAGGTAAATTAAGTAAATTTTGTATATAATATATGGTAACCAGAAAAATAAATGGTAATTTAATTTACTATAGGTATTTATTAAATGTAAAAATATTAAGTAGGTACCTATTAATATTAAGTATAATAAAATGCACCCAATTTATTATTACATTATTAAATGTCCTATACCTATATAAAATGAATATTATGTAGGTATTTTTATATATATATATATATATATAAAATAATGTCATTATTAAATCTACTCTATATAGTCACAGACTCAATAAAGATACCTAATGTACTTATTTATTTTTATTACATATTATATTTATTTATATTTTAATATACCTAGTATATACTTAACAGATATTTAAATCAAATAAATAACTGTAAAATGACCTACCTAATTGCCGAATTTATTATTTGGAATAATACATGTAGATTTCACACTTTGATGGAGAAGATGCATTAGGTATATTATATTTTAAAATATGTATTTATATAGTTTTGACTCGGGTTTGACATAATTGATGTTTATTTTATATTTTCTTATTTTTATTTTATTTAACAAATTTTGAAACGTTATACATATGCCATAAATGATCAACGTCTACATGAATAATATAAATTGAAATGTATAATTAAAAGTATAGGTATATCATATTTATTTATTTAATGTACTATTCTGATAATATAATATAATGTATTACAGAAATATAACCATTAAATAGTAAATATACATTTACTATTATGATTATTACCATTATTAGGAGTAGAGCTGTCGCGAATAACCGTTTAATACCCAGTACCCGGCATGTTTTTTGATACTTGGTACTTGGCAAGCCAAACAAAAATCTTTACGGGTACCCGGCTTATAAATTAACCTAAAAAAAATTATTTTATCTATTTGCTTTTTGTCAAAATTTAAGAAACGGGAAACCTGTTTCAAAAATAGTTGAGCAGTTTGAATCACCAATTAACAAATTATACCTACTCTAGTTTTCTCCGTAATTATGAGAGAGTGAATTTTGGTATATAGTAGTATATGCTATAAAGTACATATCTTTTTTTTTCACAATGGCCTCTAATGACAAAAATTACAATTTACTTCTTAGTTTTTATTATTTTAATAATTAGAAATACCGGGCTAATGTCAAGTACTCGGCCAGTAAAAATACCCGACCAAGTATCCGGCAGACTACCTGATCCCCAGTACAGTTAATCAAAAATTACCCGGTACTTGTTACCCGTGACAGGTCTAATTAGGAGGTTAGGTAAACAAACAAGTTTAGGTAACTACCTAAAAATTATATCATAATATAAGTTGCTACTTAGAAATTGGAAATTTATAGAACCTTTTTTCTCCCAACTATTTGGGGTCGGCCACCCTAGTGCTGTACTTCCACTTAACTCTATCTCCTGTGTCTTCTTCACTTACCCATCTCATATCACTCTCTATAACATGACCTTACCTCTTTTTCTCTTTTCTTCAGCATACATTCCATTTACTAATTTGAATGTACTTCTATCTCCTCTCACCTTAAAACATGCCCGAGCTATCTCATCTATTTTTTCAACTATTTAAACCACTCCTTTTTCAATACTACCTTTTATTTTATCTTCTGTACCTACTCACTCTATTCACCCACCTTAACATTTTCTTCTCTGCTACATTCATACTCTGTTCTATCTTACTATCTACTGCACAACAATCTGATCCATACATCATTGCCGACCTCACTACTGTCTTGTAAAATTGACTTTTTAACCTAATTGGTATCCTTTTATAATACCTAACACTTCTCTCCACTTTATCCATCTATACACGATAATCTTGTGGTTCAAATTTCAAAAATACAGTTTAAGAAATGACAGAAAACCAAAGAGAATATAATATATAAAATTACATGTAAAGCAGCAAAAAGTACAATTAATAAAGTTAAATTAAGGAAACATGATGAGTTGTATGAGAGATTAGTTACAATGAATGGGAAAAAGAAGTGTACAAGGTGGAAAAAATAATACAGGGATTTTAAAAATGTATGTTGTTTACATAAAAGATGAGGATAAGAGAGTTTTAACAAAGGACAAAGAAATAATAAATATTTTAAAGGGTTATTAAATAAGGAATACCCGAGAGAAGCAATAGATCGAATTGAGTGACATTTAGGTATGTTGGATTTAACAAGAGAAGAAGTTGAAAAAAAAAAATTAAAAATAAGTTTAAACTGATATAGGTACCTAGATATTGTCCAATTATTTTTATCTTTTATATTTTATAATAAAACAGTATCTCTCACTTACTCTTAACAACATGTGATATGATCGTTTAAATACATAACAAATATTTAAGAATAAACATAAAACAATGTTTGAATAAACTAAATAATAAAAAGATAGATTATGTACATAGGTACTGTAATTTTTTTAATTAAATTACCTCTAAAATAACTACCAATAGGTAATTGGGAAAAATTATACTTAGGTATTGACTTTTTAAACTTAATTAAGAATAAAGTAGTTGTGATATTTAGATTGTAACAATAATTAGGTACATATGTACCACCTAATAAATAACAAAGAATAGAATAGTTCATTCACTCATACTAGTTCAATATGCTGTCTACCACACTTTCAATAGTTTAATATGCCATCTACAATCTATTTATCAATATTATTACATTATATTGATTACTATTCTGTAATATACTATTTTAAATAGGTATACAATAATTATATTATTACTATTATATTACTATTATTATTATTATTATTATTATTAAAAGAAAATATTATAAATACATTAATGTTTGTATCATTTTGCAATATTTATAATCATTAAACTAAAAAACTAAACACCCTCAAAATGTAAGCTAGAGTATATTTTATAACAAAAATAAGTCTATATTTGTGCTTCATGTCGATCATAATATAGGTAGATACTGTGAAATATTAATACATAGTAAACCCGTCCAGTTCATCTGCGCCCATAAGTATAAATTGGGTGAGGGGCAAGAGAGGACGACTGTGGGCTCTGGTAAAATTAGGAAGGACCATATCCCCCCTTGACATTTTGGAAATTAATTTTTACATTTTTCATTATTTTGTATAAATTTGTAGTTTGTAGCAATTATTTGATATTAAATCTATTAGAACAGTTGTATGAAATACCTAGGTATACAATAATTATTATATTATAAACCCAAAGTAACTATATTAATCATTTTAATTTTAATAAATTATATTATTGTATTAATTAAAATGAATGTTAATATTATAATATTGTGACTTCAGGTTTATAATATAATAATTATAAATACCTAGACGTGTTTTGGAATAAAAAAGTTTTTGATAGCAAATTGATTTTAGTTGGTGCTTTGAAGATAATATTTTTAGATTTTCCAATAATTACTAAAGCGTATAGGAAAAACTAAATTTTATAACAGAAATATTTTATAAATGTAGGGGAAATAACAATATAAAGTTATCATGATTAACATTTTTATTATATTAATATACTGATTTTCATTCAGAATTGTTTCTTAAATGCAATGATTTATTTTTGTTCTCAAATTTAAAATAATAATAATACACTATCGATGAAAGGATTATGAATCATCTTCCATCATTTGTATCTTGAAAACTTTTGTTTTTATTGCTTACTTTCTCTTCTAATTTTCAAAGTGACTTCTTAATTTTTGGTGGACATTTTACTCAAAAGCCCCCGATTTAGCTTGTTTTATAGAGAATGTTTTATTTTTAAAAGAATATAAAGAAAATATTTCAATGTTTAATTAGTGCATATTTGTATCATATATAGTAGAGTATATAGGTCTCTAATTATGATTATAGAAATAATACAAAATTAAGGTACATTTTTACGTTATGCATTTAGAATTTTTTTTGAAGTAAGGAAAAAAATTGCTTTTGTCTTCCCTCCTTTAAAAAAAAGTTTCGAGTTACACCCAATCTAGTATCTAATATTTAATTTTTTTCTGTAGGTACTTATGACACTGATATTTAACCTAATATTTTTGAACAACTAATCTGATCAAGCGTATAATGTCACTCAGGGGCACAGATGAACTGGACAGGTTTATGTAAAAGTTTTATGATAACGATTTACTTGTATATACAATGAGATAAGAGTATGACTAATATGGAGGCTATAAAAGTAACTTACGTCCCAATATAATATGTAGGTATAAAATATACCTAATCTCAATTAGGTAATACCTCGAGTAATACTGACAAAGTAGAAATACTAGAACCACACTGTAAAGGTAAAATACTTTTTTAATATTGTAATTTATAGATAGTAGGTATACTCATACAATTACCATAGATAAAATGTTGATTATAGAAACAGCATATTGAACTCAATATTGAATGAGTACACATTCACCTCATAGCTAATTAAAATAAATTGTTTACTTACTGTCAGAGCTAGTAATTGTACATGAAGTATTGCGCCTAAGCCGTTTACGAGCAGGCTGAGATAAAGGTGGTGTAGCAGCTGACTGCAATACTGATGCAGTAGCTGATGCGGTAGGTGACGTAGGACGTGTGGCAGTTGGGTGAATTGGAGCGGTAGCATTGAATCCAGCTGTACTAGCATCATGTAAATGTAAAGGTGATTTTCGGCCACGTAAATCATAAGGTGGCACATGTTGGAAGCTAGTACTAGTACTAGATCCTCCTGGAGTTGCATAACTACCACTTGCAGCAACTAATGGTTCACATGTAACTCCAGCTTCTACAACACCCCCTAAAAAATAATAATATATATTATAGGTATGTAGGTATATATAATCAACATGATATACCTAATAACAATAATACTTATATACATATATTCTCAGGTATACCAAGGCCTATATAAAATATATTTAATAAGTAGGTAGGTATAATTTGTATCTTTAAGATTATTTATAATCAATAATTATCGAGCAATATGATTCTCACCAGAATTTTTTATAGGTACCTATTTTAAAACTTCCAAGGAAAATCACAAAATTCCAGATAGGTACTTTGATCGATATACTTATAAGTAGGTACCAGAATATGCACATACTACCTAATGTTGGTATATGTAGGTACTTGCATTATTAATTAAATATAGGTAGATACCCAGGGCCGTATATTGTTTGTATATAACTATTGTTTATTTAGACCTTTTTTGTATATCGTTTGCATATTGTTCAGTTAAATAATTATAGTTACGGAGTTCATCAATTAGACAAAAGTTGTTAAAAAATTTTAAATTAGGTACCTACCTCTTAAAGATCATTTTTAAAATTAATTTTTTATCAGAAAGCTCTTTACCAAAAACTTATATTAGATTCCTTCTATCGGAAAAGTATCCTCAACACTGAACACATTTTAGAAATAGATAATCTGCAATACGCAAATGATGCAGGTAAACAGGCAAAACACAAACGATAATTGACTGTAACCAGGTAGGTACGTAATAAGTAAGTATAAAGTACAATACATATATTTAATCAATGCCTAAATATAAAGCATTAAATTTGGAAGTCATCAAATTTTCAATCCAATAGGTAATTAGGTAGGAAGGTAGTTAAGTTAAAATTATAAGTAGGTATGTCCTATGAATTAAAAAAATGTAGTAGGTACCAACTTACCTCTATATTTATTTTGTTAGTATTGAAACGTGAATTAAATAATAATTTAATTATTAAATAACAATACATTTTTATAGGTAAGACATTTATAAATGCATTTTTATATTTTAATAATATTTTTCATGTACATATCCTACCTACCTAGATAGATTTATATATATATTTTATTTATTTTGAAAAAAATTTCAAGACATGCAAGTACCTACCTATCTTTCGTACCAAGTATCTATATAATAGGTACCTCCTATTTAGTCTTGATTAAATACAAAACATTTAATTCAATGCTTCAATGCTTTGAGTTAAATTAGATATAGTTTCAAGGCCCTTTAAAATAATTTATTATAGCTTAGCTATGATTTCTTTTTCTTTATGAAACCTCCTTGAAATAATATTTTGATAAAATAATTCACTTAGTTAAAAAACATTTTCTATCTACCTATATATCTATAATACCTACCAATAATTGTAATCAAAATTTTTTATTATTCCAAACAAAGTTTGAAAGCCAGTTACATAATACCTATTATATATCACCTATATAGAATGGAAAAAACTAGAGGGATAATGAAACCCTAAATTATAATAATTAAGTAGGTACCTGACTCATAATCAAATAATATATTTATAATAGTTATAGGTACACCTAAAAATGTTTTGTTTAAATAAATGTAGGTAGGTAATAGAAAATTTGAAACTATAAGTTATAGGTACCTATAAGAAATAAATAGATAGGTATCTATAGGTAAAATCTATAAGAAAACAATATATTATTAGGTACCTATTGTGAGCATTTTATTTTAAGTCTTTCTATATTTATGAAAATATGATTATTATCAAAATATGAAGGTATTTCTCTACAAGGTCTACAAGGTTATGGCTGGTATGCAAAAAAATAAGGTCAAAACAAAATTCGTAAAATCACAATTGCAACTTCAATTTTGCAAGATTGTATGAATAGAACCATATGACAAACGTGTTGTTCACCAAGGCACAAAGGCATCAGATCGGTAAAGAAGTGTGCAATTTCAAATGCTAAAATCACATTTCTCTGACGGTAATTAAACTTCCCTCTCTCCCGATTTTCCCTACATGCAAAGAGACATACCTAGCACCCAAGTACCCGCGGCTATACACCAAAACGGCCACCTCGTCCTCCTAGGGAGGTTCGCAGAATGAAGCGCCCTAAAACTTGACCTAAAACCTCGCGACCATCGGCGACATGGCCATCGCCGGCGTCGTCGTGTGATGACAAGTGGCGGAACGAAAAAGGCCCCGCGGGAGGCCCCATTTATCGATTCGGAAAGTCGCACACACATTTTACCTTGAATGCGATCACCTCTCACGCCAGCTCATTGCCAGGGGGTCGCCAAAGATCGTCTTTCGCGTAAGTACTCTTCGCCAAAGGGGTTTTTAAGGCATTTTACCAAGTGGGTACTTACCGGAATTGGACGTCCTGGACGGTATCGGCAGACGGTTTGTGCCTTTTCTCCTCGTCCTCCGCGTATACGAACGGGTGCTAAACGATGCGCTCGGCATTCTCTTCGAGGTCGTTTTTCGTACAATTTTTAAAACTCTTCGCGTACAATCAAACAACGAAATAAAAAGATAAGATAAAATTTACAAAATAGATATAGGTATAGGTACTTATTATACAATTTTCGAGTAAAAAAATATTATATTAGGTATTACAGGTAGATAGTATTAATAAATTAGGTATTATTATTATTATTTATTTATTATTATTATTATTATTATTGTATGCGCACGAAATACCTACGACGGACACATACGGACACCGCGCACGCACACGTACACAATATTATATACACATGCACACACACACACACACACACACACTGGTTACTATATTCTACACGGATCTCAATAATTTATTTATTTATTTATTAATTATTATTACCTATTATTATTTATAAATAAAAATATGTATAGATGTACAACACATCGCGTACACGTACATGTATGTGTGTGTATTGTACGTATACATGTATACGCGTATACACGGACGCGACGACGACTACGGCGAGTACGGCGGCGGACGAGCGCTCACACACACACAGACACGCACGCACGCACGGTACACACACATACGCTCACACACACACAACACACACACATTCGGTCCCTCACACGACTCGCTCACGCGCGCGCACATAAACACACACGCGCACACAAACACCACACACACACCACACACACACACACACACTCGTACGGTCTGATCGGCGGCGGCGGCGGCGGCGCGAGACAAAAGAAAGGAGGCAGCTGCTGCTGGTCATGAACGACGACGACGACGTCGCACGGACATTTTTTCCTCTCTCGGCACTCTCGGCACGCACGCACGTACCGACCGACGGCGAACACTCACGAATACACACTCACACACTGTCACCGTCACGCACACGAGCGCGGCTTGCCACCACCACTCGCCGTCCCCACCGCCGCGGCCTGCCACCACTGTCGCGATCGTACGCGAGTACGCGCACCCACACGCAATCGTAGTACGCGCAGACACACACCGTTCCGGGACGGCGACGGCGTACGACGACGACGACACCGGTCGACGGGTGACGACGACCGACCATTAATGAAAAAATAAAAATATTACACGCGCCCGTCGCAACGGGCGGGGGGGCGCCCCAGAACCAATACCGCGGACGGGAACCGGTCACGTGACGCCCCCGGACAATGGACAACGACGTTCCGTGCCGCTACCGTCGTAGACTGGTGTCCGGGTCGCGCGGCGCGTAGGGTACCGTCGCCTGCCGAACGAGCGAAACGTACTCGCGCGTACCAATACTTTGTGCGGTAATGAACGTTTTATTTCGTTCGTCGGCCACGATAATAATTATAATATTATTGTGCCCACGCGCCCGCCGTGGCCTCTGCAACGTTATTTTTACGTCTGCCAGTTTTCATTTCAGACCGTCGCATTTCTTTTGCGAGATTATTATATTGCTGCATACCTTTTTACTTGACAAATTAGACCTGCCAGAAGAATGTATTGTTATAAATAATATTATTATAATTATTTGATTGATATATTTTTATCATAAATTGATAAGAGATAAGACCTGTCGTTCGTGATTATTTACATTTTAGTATTTACATTTCACTATTTAGGACGAGGTCGTTGTTGTCGGGAAACATCCGTTTGAATTTTGAACGTCCCTTTTTTTTATCCACAAATTATTTTAATTTAAATCAAATAACTGGACACAATTGTAAAACATAAATAGGTAGTGTCTCCTTCTTTATTGCATATATATATATATATATATATATATGGGTGCATTGAATTGAAGAGAATAAATTACCAAAATAGAGAAAAACATATTCTATATGAATTCAAATTATAAGGTAAATTATACAATAATCACATTATGTCAGATTGTCGTGTAAATTATATAATACATTAATATTGTAGAGGACTACGGGAGACATTGGTAATAAAGAATCCTTATTATTTATGACAGAATTGC
The DNA here is from genome assembly GCA_025469235.1 of Pemphigus obesinymphae. Classification (NCBI taxonomy): domain Eukaryota; kingdom Metazoa; phylum Arthropoda; class Insecta; order Hemiptera; family Aphididae; genus Pemphigus; species Pemphigus obesinymphae. The sequence continues at coordinate 19,941 of JAIPRL010003100.1, read as the reverse complement.
ATGAAGTCCATATAGACCTATTGACATAATATTAATGTATCTGCGGTGAAAACCTAGAATGTACAAAGCTGGATTTTCAAATATTTATATTTGCAAAAAGAAGAAGATAGGTATGACAATTAACTAGTATTTTATGTGTTGTTTATGCATCATATGAGGAAGGTTCAATTAAAATAAGTAATAACTGAAGACTTATTAAAACTCAACATGTAATTATTGCAATTAATTTAAGCTTAAACATAAATTACCTAATTGTCATTACTCATTATGTCTATTACATACATAATGAAAATATTTCAATGTATTACCTTTTTTTAGGTTATGTAAAAATACTCATCCAGAAGTTAATGTATGATATGTACAGTCTACAGATTTATACATTTAAAAATCCAGATTTGTAAATTCTAGTTTTTTATATGGACCTACTTGTATAGTCATAAATCTATTTGTTTTATAATTAAAAATTAAAATATTGTAAAGATTCTAATGATGCCTATTAGTAAAGTTGTTTTAAAATATACCTAATATCTTAGTGAACTTAATCTCATACTTTTGCAATCAATATATTATAGGAGAGGTGGGCATTAACTAGTTTAAGTTATCATTGGCTTATATTTACTTTTAATTGTTAATGTTTATAATCATGCAGTTAAGTTAATATGTAAAAGAAGATATTATTGCTAATTTGTATTTAAAATTTTAATATTCGTACAAATTTACAATAGTACTCATGTGAATTGCAATACGTATGTATTTTTATAATAATTCAGTAATTTACCAAAGACCAGAATTATTTCTGGTATTTATTAAGAATTTTTATTTTTACAATAATTCCTTTTGTAAATTTATGGTAATCAATATTTCAATATTGTTTATTAATTCCGATTTCAGGATAACTATCATATTGGTTGTTCTATTGTTAATTTGATTTTCAATTCTTTTGAATTTTATATCACCCATTATATAATATGGTTGTGGTTATATAAATTATATAGATATTAATATACATCTATATTATTTTTAAGACATTTATTTGGACTATTTTAGTTAAATTGTTGAATAATTTGTAAAAAGCCTTGAAATTTGTGTCCTAAATGTTAAATTAACTTTTTAACTGAGTTAAATTAATGTTTTATTTTTATGTTAACTTTTTAACTTAACTAGTTATTTTTAATTAACTCTTAATTCATAACTGAAGGCGTTTATGTTAACTTAACTTCACAGTTAATTTTTTCTTTGCTCCCACTATTAATATTAGGTAAATTGACTGTATAATAAAACAATTTAACCTGCTTTTTATTAAAAATAACTAATTGTGACCATATAGAAACTGTATTATTAAATAGGTAAGTAGATAATCGTATTAAAACTAAAATTATATTTATTATTGGCGGATAGGTATATGTATTATTATAATATTTTCATATGTAAATTGTATCAGCTTACCTATGAAGGCATATAAATAATCTGCAAAAATTAGATTTAATTCTATAAATGTTAACACTCATATTCTTAACTTAGTTTATGTGAAATAAAATATTTATAATATAATATAGGCAATATAATAAGAATGGGCTACTCAGAGTAACCAGAAGACCAGTTTTTAAACTTAAATGATTATGGACTATATCATAAAATAGTTTTCTATATCATTTTGTATATATATAATATGTATGTATACAATTTGTAATATATATATAATATATAATATGACTATCGACGTATTACCTAATTAATATATTTTATGTATAGTATAAGAGCTGATATCCAAATTTAATATATATACATGGCTATCCAGTGTGCAATATCAAGTATATTAAACATTTATTAGCTACACGTTAATATCTCCAACTAAATTTATATCTTACATTTTATTTTAACACAGACTTTTAACAAGATCTTTATATGTCTATGGATTTTAGTCATAACAATATAGTGATTTAAATTTTACTTTTTTTAATTACCCATTTCATTTTGCAATGTAAAAGGTCCGAAATGCAACTATGTTTACCCTAAACCTATATATAAATATATAATAATTATTGTCATGTCCACATTTACACCTTATTTGAGAAAATAAATTTATAACCTATACAGCCATATCTATATTAAATTTATCAATAAAAATGGGGTCAGTCTAATTTACTGATTTATAGCTGTTATATAATATCTTGTAATAGCCCAATTGTGTTTAAACTTATAGTCGTAAACCTACTCTTCATATACATACTGAAAAAAGGCAACCTAAGTTCCCAGTTAATCGTCACAAATTTAGCACCTCATAAGAATAGTTGTAATTAACAGCTTCACCACCCAACGTACAAAACTTGACCAATTTATTCTAAAATCGATATACATCATGGTCTAACATATATGTTAGACATTTAATTCTCAAAATTTGGTCATTTAATGTTTAATATTAAACTAAGAAGCACTACATTTTTAGAACACATATGTATATTTTAGACCACATGTATACCAATTTTAGAACAAATTAGACAAGTTTTGTGCATTTAGTGGCATGTCAGCCGATTTATCGCCCACAAATATTCTTAAAAAGAGCTAAATTTGCTAATAGTAACTAGGTACTTATAGGTACCCTTTTATTGTAAGTATATGTCCGGTGTGTTTAAAGAGACCCTTATCAACTTTAAACTCTATTAGACCACTACCTATAGTATATATTTTATAGCAAGAGCTATAAATCAATGAATTAGGCAGCACCATAAAAATGTTTATAAAGAAATATTGATAGGTACATTGTAACTGTAAACCAATGTATTTGGTACATTTTTTATGAGTCAATCAATAGTATTTTAGAATTAATTTCTGATGATAAAAATAATTACCTACAAATTATCGAAAAGTATAGTGTGGTTTTTAAATGCTAAGGTATATTTAACATTTAGAATTTATTGTTTTACCGTTGGTGAGTGGAGGTATGTTAAATAAATACTGGAAATTAATATTTTTTATAATTGAAATTAAGTATATTATTAAACCAAAAAGACAAAAACAAAAAATTTAAATAAGGTGGTTTGAACATGTATTATGTATTTATATGTATATTAACTAAATGAAAAATAAACTTCAATTATATCTATTATATAATATAATTTACTGTTTAAAATAGTTGAATTTATCATAGTAGCACACTGGGATTATATACATATATATTGGATATGTATACATGTTGTATATAATTATTGATTGATTATTTCCAAAATATAATTATTATCTAGCAATATTTTTAGTACTTCTTTTATTCATTCTTTTATGTCAAAATATAGAATAAAAATGTATGGAAAGCTATTAGTCACCAATAAGATTGGTCTGATTTACAGACTTTTTGCTGATCTGTCATAAAATTAAAAATTTTGAACCTACTGAGCTGAAAGTTTTTACCTGGGTAGTATAATTTGCTATTTATCCTTATACAGAATCCTTCTTGAAAGTTTTAAAAGACAGACAAGAATTATGTGATTTAACCCCATCCAAATAAGGTCACAGATAGTATACGAGTATGCTATATAGTAACAATAGATCAGCAAATTTTCAGTAAACAGCAATATGAGCAATAGGTGACCCAATTATTTGGATGGAGTTAATTTTTAACTTGGGTTTTTGAAACTTTTAGGACGGGCTTTGTGGATATGTTTACTTACATGATTTTCAGCCAGCCGGTACAGAATTGCTGATTTTATGAGCAAGCAGTAGGTAAAGCAGTAAATGAATGACATCTTTGACATTCTTGATATTTAACATATTAGTTTCATTATTGTTCTATTGAAAATAAATAGTAATACATTTATAAAATATTTACTACTATTGGTCTATATTTAGGCTATTATATCTTATAGATTGCTTTTTTACAACAACTATAGGTATATAATATATTTTCACGTAGGTACCTATATAATGACATAAATCTTTTTATATATAATCTGATTACATATAACATATAAAATTCCTTTTATATCTTCAAAAATAAATAAGACTCTTATTTATAAGCAGTAATTAATCATAAATCGAACTTGTATAATATGAGTTACATATATGAGTATATAATATATATATATATATATATATATATATATGTATATATATAGGTACTATATACCCAATATAAATAAAACATCTAATTACATATAGGTATAAACTATAGATCTTATATTAATTATTTTATAATGTTGAAATATTTACTTACCTACCTATCAAACATCAACAAGAAACAATTTAGTGCACTCAACAAAAGTAGTTTAATTTTTTGCTCAACATAAATATGATGTATGGCATTTGTATGGTTAGGTTAGGTTAGGTATTGTCATAATAGAAATTAATAGAAATTACTCGTCACTGCAACATATTATGTTGTTACTTTTTTTAGTGACATTATGATAACTTCATTATTTATCTTTTGTAGTAACATAAAAGTAACTACATTCATTATTTATAAGTAACTTTGTAAAATAATTCATTTTGATTTAATCAATTTTTATCTATGGCAAGTGAGCTGGGCGAAAACCGGTCGCCGTAGACTTGATGAGTTTCTCGTATGTAGATTCAATAGGTAATGAGTAAATTCAATTAATTTATTATCAAAGACTGTATAATTATAAATAATACATATATACCTATATATATTGTCCTGGTGCAGGCTAGCTAATAAAGAGACTTGGATGCTATATTATTTTTAAATATATGTATTTTTTTTACTCTGTAATATTTTAAGTCATAACTAACATTTCTTAAGTACTTCACCAAAAGAATGATTGGTTTTTAGGTATACAAGTGTTGTAAAGTATTTGAATACAAGTATTTAAAAAGTATTTTAAATCTTTTTTTTTTATATTTACAGAAATTCAAATGCCTTTTTTTATACAGAAAATTTTATTTTCATTTTTGTATTGTCATTATCTGATGATTGTATTATATGGTGATTGATGGTGCAATTTTGACAAAAAAAAAAGGTAGGATGTCTGATGCAAATTTTGAAAAATTGTACAACTTAAATGCAATAATTCAATAATCATTTGATTAAAAAACATATATATGTATGTTTTTTTTTACTTTTAATTAAACAATATTACTTACCTGTTAATAAATAATAATGTATAATAGATATAATATTATAATTACTCACTATCTATTATTATTATTTTTTTTCAATAAACAATAGTTATTTATGTCATTAATATAATTTCAATGATAAGGAAATATTAAGTTATAAATATAAAATATTCTTATATCCCAATTCAGTTTTACCAAAAATTATTATATTAATGCGTGGAACACATCATATATTGAGATAGATAAAAAAATATTTATTGTGTATTTCACATTTGCATTAGTCAAACTTAATAATATATACCTAGGTAATTGAATAAGTATTTAAACACTTTTACAAATTTATTTAAAATTATGTATTTGAATACTTTTTAGTAAGTATTTAAAATTATGTATTTGAATACTTTTTAGTAAGTATTTAAAATATTGTATTTAAATACATTTTAAAAGTATATTTTACAACACTGGGTATAACTGATTTTGATATTGTGCCATAATCGCGTAAGAATTAATTTTAATACAAGTAGGTAGCATACATTTTAAACTGTTATTTCTTAAAATAAAATAAATTATATTTTGACATATTATCATGGTAACAAAAAATAACAATTATTATTATTTTATATATACATTTTTAATTTGTAGTAAATTATAATAGACCACATAGCCTAAATAATACCTTAAATACCAAACTATTAATAGTATTCCTCCTCCATTCATATTTTTCAGAGTCTGGGTTTAATATGATCCATACATTTATTTCAAACATTCATAACATTCATACCTAGTTTTATTTCATCTTCTTGTGTTGTTGACAATAATAATGGGACATAAATAAAAAACAGGTTTACAGTTTTGTTTGTATTTTTCTTGATACCAGTTATAGGGGAGCATCTTAGGTATTCATTGCATAATAGTTAACTATAATTCTGGGTGGAGCGAGGAAGGTAGTGATTTTATAATGTTTATTTTTATTTTTTCTCTGTAAGCAACTTTTTGACCAGAAGAAGTTGAATAGGAGCTATTTTTGAAGTTTCCTTAAGCATAAAGAAAAATTAACTTTTATGACAGAAATATTCAATGAATATAGGAAATAACAAATAAAATTGGGCATTGTATTTTTTACATATTTTAATTTTTTTTTTTATTATTATAATTATTTTAGTGAAGCTCCACTCGGAATCGTTTTATTGAATGCAATGATTTATCATTGCTTTCAAATGCAATACATCCACCAAGAGTATCCTTTCCGATAATCAAAGTGTTTCTACCTATACTGAACCTAATGAGCAAAGTGTATGTTTTTTGTTGTTGTTTTATTTCATTACATGCATATTGAAACTTTGTATGGACATTCTTTTTGAAGTCCAAGACCACCTACAATTTTGCTATAGGTGCAATAAAATAATATTCATATTTTACTACCTAAGTGTAAGTAATTTAAAAAAAAAATGTTTAAAGTATATGTTTATAACTCTGCTATTTTTACCAGTGATATATTTTAAAATACATTGAAATCTATTTAGTTAGCTTAGTTACACTTATATAATAGCTCGTATAATAGGTACACAAAAATATGTAAAGTATAATGAGTGGCTTTTTATTTAACTATTTTTGTCATGACTTATTTTAATTGAATTTATAGTAATTAAACATTTTAATACTGATTATCTTTTTACAAAAAAAAAAAAAAGGTTTTCTATTTTTTATCTCAATGATTTATATTTGATGAGAACAAAAAAAAGTTCATCTATTCCCAATTACACACTTCCATATTTTCATTTACTATTATTTAAAAATTTTAATATTTTTCGAACTACAATAGAAAAAAGATTGTCCAGTGTATTTTCGATTCTTAGACAGAATATTATTATCATAAAATTAGATTTGAAAACAAAGATTTTTATCTTTGTCGTCATTGCATTCAAAAAACGATTCTGAACAAAATTTGATTTAATAATATTTTACAATTTATAACATATTTCGGTAATTTTCCAGTTTTTCTTTCTGCTTAAAAAATGACTGGAAATTATAAAACTGATTTATTCCTTGTAATATGATATTAATCTAAAATATAAATAAAATGTAATTTTTTTTTTCTTTTTAAAAATTATTTTAAATATTAATTATTAAATTTGTGATTAGAGAGCAAATAGCAGCATATGACAGACCTGTCTATACTTTAGATGTAGATGTAATATTTCATTAAATGCATTCAAAACTAAAAATACTGCAATTTTTTTTTAAATATACCACAAAAAATCCTTTATTCTTTCTTCCAACTATTAGGGATCGACCACCCCAGTCTTGGACTTTCACTTAACTTGATCTTAAGCATCCTCCTTTCATAACCCACCCATCTTATATTAATATTAATATTATATCATTCATTAATCTCTTTTTTGACCATCCTCTTCCTCTATCCTTCCCTCCTTAAAACATGCCTGAACCATTGATTAATAAAATATGGTCGAATATAAGTAAATCTTATCAATTTGTTATTTTTCCACTCTAAATGTGTAGTTCCCGGGATGTGTCGATAAAGTAAGACCCGTGAAACGTTAAAAAGGTATCTCCTGGAAACTGCTTATTATGAGCTGAATAAGATTAAATTAATTGGACTGTTTCGAGAAGCTTGGAGCTGTTTATTTTCCTAAAGATAACCGGAGACTGGAGTCATATAAATATATAAACAATCGTAGCTGCAAACTCCACGACATATTATTAATTTGACTTTATTCAGTGTTTTTGCAGGTCGCTCGCATATACCCAAAAGTCTGATCACAATTTAATAAAATAATATTGTCTCCATAATAACTATTATTATTTGAATGAACAAACCAAGTACGCTATCTATTGAGCCATACCACTATAAATTCACATATTTTCATGTCCATTAATGTGGGCTATCTATATTATAATTAATCAATGTCTGAACCATCTCAATTTATTTTATTTTCTCTAGTCACTCCACCCATTCACCTTAACATTCTCATCTCTGCTAAACTTATTCTTTGTTCTATCACCACTAACTTATAAAAATGTTCCTTTTAACCTAATTGTTATTCTTTTGTCATATAAAATACCTGATAATGCTTCTTTCCTCTAAATCAGTCCCTACTTAATCCTGTTTCATGTCTTTCTCAATACTACAATACTAAAAATAACATACTATAAATATAGTATAAACATATTTTGAATAGGTATGTTACAAATATATTTTCTTTTTAAACTTTGTAATAGGTATTTAATGTTTAAATGTTATTAAAACATCATAATTTAAGTACTGCGCAGTGTAATTTTTTTATATTGCCTATTAATTAGGTAGCTGAAAACGATAAATATGGGTGAGGTAGAATTTTAAATCAGATATCGACTCAAAATTTACCTGCCTGTTGCTGCTTTTATAAAAATAATTTATAAAGGATTATAGGTATAAGAATTATAAAAAATGTATATATTTAATATTATTTAGAGTAGGAATGAAATTTTTAAAAACTAAACTTTAAACTTTTTAGTGTGTTTATTTGATGTGGATTGTCTAAAACTTGTCAATAGGTACTACCTATTATCTTATAATTATTAACTTTAAATAGTTATTTTAAAATAAATACCAATATAAATTATATTTTAATTTATAAATTGTGGTCTTTTAATTAGTAGCCAATACCATTCAAAATTATTCTCTATAGAATCAAAATGATGAGACTTTAATTGTGTTCCTAAAATGAACATAGACAAATTAAATTGTCAATGTTCTTATACAAAATGTATTCTGGAAAGTCTTTTACTATCTGTAATATATGTATCCAGTTTATATGTATGGAATTCTCAACAATCAAGGTAATTTTATTATTTGATTTATGTATTTATTTATTAATCACTATTATAATTTATGTTATTTTACATGCATATATATATTTTTTTTAATACTGTTTAGAGATCATCCAACTACTATAAAGAAAAGATTTCTTAGTGTTTCATTTATGCTAATATTTTCACCATTGTATACTTGGTACTTCATTCATAATCAAACTAAAGTAAGACTTACTTATGTCTTAAGGTTAGAATATTCTTATTCCTTTAAAATTGAACATGAATATTTTTAGGCGCCTATTTGGCATTGGTTTGGTCTGAAATCGGATGGGATATTTATATCTGCTATGTCCTCATTTTTCTTAACATGCATTTTATTTTTGGGTTCAATTTGTTTAATTTGTTGTAAAAAAATTCAAATAAAAAACATTATTAGTAAGTTCACATACTTTATTACAATAATGTAGTTTTGTTAATAAAATTGAGCATTTTCAGGTATTGAAAATATAAAATCAAAATTTACAGACTTGATTTGGCTCAGAAATTATGTGGTTGCACCAATATCTGAAGAATTTACTTTTAGAGCTTGTATTATACCTCTTTTACTTCAATGTTTCCAACCAATGGCTACTGTATTAATTTGTCCTGTGTTTTTTGGAGCTGGTAGTAATATTATATTTTATGTCAGCAGTACACATTTGCTGAGATATCTCGGTAAGATATTCAGTAAGATATACACACTTACTCTTGTATCGCGCCTCATGTGCCTTTGACTCTTGCACAAAAAACCGACACGACATCTGGTGTTAGCGAAACGTCACGTTACAAGTTGAACCAGATATACTCAGTACACTCTTACACTCGCGATGTCTCGGCGATTGTGTACTGCCAGCATTACAAGTATGCCTAATTATATAATACGTATTATTTCAATGTTTCTTGTTTAGCTCATTTTAATCAATGGATTGAAAGAATGCGAGCTGGTATACCATGTTTAGATGCATTTTTAATGTCAGGTACCTACTACATTTTTATTTTTTTAATTATCTATCTTCTAGATTTAAAAAAACATATTTTAGATTCCGAGCAGAATGAAAAAGCTATTGATTTTACAGCTTTTTATGTATACACTCTTTTGGGTAAAAGGAGTTGAGTAAGGGTTTTAGAGTAAATCGTTATTTATGGCAAATTTATTTTAGTTGGTAATTACTTTAGAGAGGTCATTATTTTGATTTCCCTAATATTTTAGTGTAAAAAAAACTACAGATTATAATGAAAAACATTTACGAATGGAAAAATAACAAATAAAATTGTTGATACTAGAATTTTTTTAATAATATTAATACCAAACTTCGCTCAGAATAATTTTTAGAATACAATGATTTATCTTTACAATCAAATCTAAAATAATAATAAACTATCCTACCTGAGAACGGATGGACAAACTTCTATTATCCAGATACAGCTTTTTTTAAATTAATTCTAAATTTTATTTATGAGCTGAACCATTATATAGTGTCATGCTATATTATATACTATTGTGCATGAATATTAATTTCAAATTTAAAGGTAGTCTGAATTTATTAATTAAATGTATTATCGTCCTACTATTTACTAACGATTTTTCAAACGGGTGATGCATATTTAATGATAAATATTACTCATATCTTACATATATAATGTAATTATTTTTGTGGATATTAACATTAAATTAAAGTTTTTTGGTTATAACTGCACATTTTGGAATAAGTGTATATAATACCCTTCCCCCAATATACACGTATGTGAAAATAGATATGTATTTCTATCAAACAACAGTTTTAAAAATGATTTTCTTTAGTAAAAATTTAAGAATAATATTAAATTTTGTTGGATTCCAGTACAATTGGCCGTCCCGAAAAGCTTTTTCAGAATACCAGGACACTATGCTCAAAACCGGTATTATACCGAGACACATGGCAACCCTAACATAAATCAACGTTAATTAAATTTATATAAAATGTATATATATATATTAATTTAATTATAAATATTTGGTATACCAGTGTTTCAGTTTATATATACAACAATATTTGGAGCGTATTCTGCGTTATTATTTATCTCCACTGGCAACATAATAGCACCAATTGTGGCTCATAAATTCTGCAATCACATGGGGTTTCCTGACTTTCGAGAAATGTTCCAATCTCAAGAACCTAAACGTAGCTGTTTACTCATACTATCGGTAGTCGGACTGATATGTTGGTGCATATTAATTAAATATACTACTGAACCATGGATATATTCCAACCAAATGGACTGGACTGAAATAAACCAATGTAATACAACAAATTCGAGCAATAATTTTGAGCAACAACATTTTGTAAAATTGTAAATACAAAAATCTTTATTTACATACACACAAAAAGAAAAAATGTACAACATTATAACATTTTATTATTCAAAATTGTAATACAAACGATTCAATTTAAATTGAAGCATTCTAACACAACAAAAAGGTTAAATTTAATGAGACTGGAAAATAGATTTGTTTATAAGGAAAATAATTATTATGAAATTAAGTAATTGCTTTAAAGTAAAATAGAAGACACTGTTATAATTATAAATACATAGGTTGAATTTTTTAATAAAAAACACTCATTATTTGGAAAAGTGTTGAATTTTTTAAAACTTATATCAAAGTATATATATAATACACGTATATCAAAAAATATTTTGTGTATAAATATGGACTATTGTAAAACAGATTTATAGATCAATTTAACAGCTATAGAAATATTATCTTTGTAATTCAATAGATCTAACAAAAATTAATTAATATCTAAAAAGGACGCTACACCTACATTTGCTATCTAATCAAAAATACTATGCTACTTAGAACGAAAACTGTAGTGTTTAAGGTAAAATTTAGAATTAAAATACCTATTAAAGAGAAAAATAATTTTGTTAGTGTTTTACGGTTTTTTAAATTAGTTGTAACTTTCTTATGAGACTATTTTACAAAAAAAAGCTCAGGTGCCATCAAAAATACTCCCAAGTTTAAATTTAATAATAGGTATTTCAGCTCTAAATTTTATCTAAATATTACAATTCTAATTTTAAGTAGCGTTATTTTGCCTATAATGCCAATTTGATAAATTGACAGTAAATGCAGATTTCCATAATTTGTATATGAAAATAGGAGTTGAAATTTAAAAATTACAAGTTGATAGTTAATTAGGGATCATCGAAAATTACTTTTACAATTTTTATGAATCAAAATTAAAATAATTTTACATCTTAATTTTCTATCTCTGTTTTAATTAAATTTGTATTATTATTTATTCTTATTATCTTTTTACATTTGGTAATAGTTTTTTTTTATTTTAACTCTAGTTTAAGATTAGTTCTAGATGCCATAATTAAAATGTTGTGTTACGTTTGCTATATTTCCCATTAGACTAACATAGATAGCAAATATGAGTATTAAGTAGGTGTCCTCTTAAAAGTTAATACTTTTCCAAATAATAAAATCATGTTAAAAAAAAATTACCCTGTATAACTATATAAAATATCACAAAGAGTAGCAAAGAAGTAAATATTCCAATACATATTTTTCACTTATGCTGTGTCTTTGATTCAATAAAAATTTTTCTGGTTGCAAAAACGACTTATCTTTTATCGATCCGACAAATATTTTAATATTTTTAGACAGATTTTGATTCCACGTATAATTTAAGTAGTTAACAATAGAGCTTTTAATGTATAATATGACAGTATTAACCAATCAAAGAGAAGACAAATAAAATATTGATTAAGAAAAAAAAAAATGATTAAAAACTGTTTAATATATTAAAAAGTTGAAATTATTCAACTTCTAAAGATAAATGCTAAACGCCAAAAACAATATCGTTAATAACATTTTTAAACTTGTAAAAACTAAAAACATTGTTTCACTTATATCTGATAATAATTGCATTTTTAATAATGAAAAATTGTTGTAATCTACATAAATTGTAAACCATTATATTTTTCATTATAAATTATAATTTAATGTTTTTGGCCGACTCCAAATAATTGGGAGAGAACACGGAGAAGAAAAAGAATTGAATAATCTTATAAATATAATATATAGTTTTTTTGCAACAGTATTACTTTGTAGACTCAATAAAGATATCTGTTTATTTATCAAATCGATATTACAACTTATAGAATTGTTTTTATAGGTCGTTTGTACAACTTGGCATTAGTATTTTAAAACATATTTTTCAGTGTTCTATTTTTTAATTTTTATTACATGTAACATGACTTGTATACAGTAATTTATATAAATAAATGAGAAAGTAAAATAACATGTACTATTTTATATCCAAATTTTCCAGAGAATAACAAATTTGAATTTTACAACATAATGGTAATAAAATAATATTTAAATTAATAACAATCATTGATTACTTTATATTGCATGTATGTTGTGATAGTTTACAAAAACAAATTAAAAAAATTGTTAATTTTTATTTAGGTTTAAATATATTATTTTATATTTATAAATATATAAACAATCTTTTTTAAACACTTAGTAATTTTCACATATTTCTACTTACAGATTAAAAGGGTTTGAGCCACTTCTAAAATCCAAAATCAATTATTTCAATTAAAATGAGGAATCACTTGTACCTAGGTCAGTTGACTAAATCACAGATTAAAAACATTAATCTCATTACTGAATCATTTTCAGTATACAGACACATATTCTTTTACAAGATCGATACAGAGTTTCAAGAGTAGAGTTTTATCATTTAATGAGATATAACTGATATTTTTAGGTCTATGGAACATGCATGCTATTCAAGTTGCCTGCAAAAAAAAGATATAACATTAAAATAATAAAATATAATGACAGTTCATAAATAACAAACATTTTTGTAACAACAGATATTAGACTGACTTGCATCTCGAAATCTTCTTCCAGCTTCTTCTTTCTCGTTACCATCAAAATACCAAAGAGTGATTGCATACCTAAAATAAATTAGGTAATGTAAATTATTAATTAAAATTTGGAAAAATTGCTTTAAGTATATTGTGAAAAAATATATATATATGCAAGCTTAACCTAGTTTTAAATGCCGGTTGAACTTCATGAGGATTTCTTCGGTCAGACCAAAAGAATAATATACGATCAAATAATGGTTCTATATCAGCTACTTGATCACTCCATCCTTCAGGAAATATTCTTAATAAACCACCATTTTCCTACAACACAATTAGGTAAATTATTATTATGTATATAATCATATAGAATAAAAAACAAAATATCCTTGTATTTAATTTTATCTAAATGCTAGAACAATCGTTTTTAAAATGTGCATATAAATTATTCTTAACTAAAACAGCTTTTATACTAGACATTTTAGCTAGTTTATCAGTTAGACAATAAAATAAACTATTAAATGTTACAGGAAATTAAACACATATAAATCATTATGTCTACTAGTAATATAATTATTTAATTTAATTATAATAAGGAATGCAATTTACCTTAATTAAATTAAGTATTAAATATTTTGCACATTTATAATCAAAATTAAATTATAAAAATAAATATACATTGCCAACTAAATATAAATCTTGGATGTTTACCAATATTTTACTTGAGTACTTACTTTAATATCCCAGTCTTTATTTAAATAATATATTGCAGTTATACAACGGCCATCTTTGTTTGGATTATCTACATGCTTGACATAATGAGATCCATGTCCTGGATAACAAGCAACCATAGCCTTAAAAAATTTGAAGTAATAAATTAATAAATAATTAGAAATCATATATAATAATATTAAAACAAACAAGTACAATATGAACAATTAAATGGTCACTTAAACAATCATCTTTACCCCATTAAACATAGCTAATAATATAAAGAATTAATATATAATATTTAAAAACTGTATAATTATTAACCAAAAATTTAACACTATGATTTAGTGAATGAAAAGTGGCCACTGAAGCAAATGCAAATAGCGGCAGATTTCCATCAGGTTATCGAAAAGTATATACAAAAACGAACTGCTCAGTAGATTCTACACCGACTGTGCTCCGTAATAAAGTTTGAGAACTCGCATATTTAAAAAAAAAATTTTAACAATATATTTTGCTAGCGGTCACTTTGTTATGTTATATTTGTTTGCACCTGACCATAGTGTTAATTTTGGGGTATTTTACCTGATCAAAAGCGTCTAATTCAAAAAGTGATATTCTAAATGTTTTTAACAAAATATATATAGATAAGTCTTGGTTTATAGTAAAAATCATAAATTAAGTATTGTTATTAGAAATACAATTTGCATTCAAACTAAGTGGAATTCAAATTATTAAATGCCAATAAATGTTTTAAAAGTATTGTGCATAAATTCAGACCTTGGTGACTGAAACATATAATTTAGAAATAAAAACGCATACCTATTTTTTTCTCAAGGTGTATTGATTGAAGAAACCTATCTCAGTTTCATACTAATGAAATAAATATTTATAGAAAAAATGTTTTACAATATTGTCAAACAATAGTTATACCTAATATATGTACAAAATGTTAAATTATAATTCATTAGTTATGTAATAATTTGAATTAATTATATTATTATGTTATTTGTTTTATGAACGTACGTGGATATTATATATCAATTCAAATATTCAAATGTACCTATTTCTTACACATCACCAATCAAGTCACTAATAATTAATATATATATATATAGAAATGTAATTGATTATGAATCATGCATGATATTAATATCATACAATGATTAAATTTAATAAAACCTATAAAACTATATTACTAACACTTAATAATGATATATTTATTCCAACTATACCTAAGTACCTACCGACCTATAGTATTTACACGATTTCACAAATTCATAACATTTTTTATTTATATATACATTATACATAGGTATATAATTTTTTTTAAATATTAGTTAAAATATGTTATCAGCTATGTTTTTGATTTTTGCTCCTAAATAGAGCCTATATTGTTGACACATTAGAAACACTGTTTTGTTTAATGTGTACGCATTATACTATTTAGCTAAAAAATTGTTTCTTTTATCTACATATATATTAAAAGAAATATTTTTTGTATTTCTGGAAGTTCATAAATTCTCTTCATTTATATTAACCTACAACTTATAAATATGTATGTATTTTTGATATAAAATGAAATTTTATTGTAATTTTGACATAATATTTCATGGTTTTAATATCTTTATTCAATTTTTAGACAATAAACAATATTTAATATAATATGTATCTTAATTCCAAATTAACATCCAATATGAATAATTAAAATAATAAAAGCTCGGTGTATTTTTCTTTATTTTTTTTTCTTTTTAAGAATAATTCTTCTTAAATTATTGAAATAACAATCATATAGATTTTACATATTAATAAATAATAATTTAAGACTAAAATAATTGTGTATACCTATTTATATACCCCACAATTTTAGTAAAAATGGTTTCATACTTACTTTGGTCCTACCATTAATGGTATAATTTCCCAGTTTTCCATTGTCATTCATTTTGTTTGATCCCATGACTACAGCATCAACATCACTAATAAGCTGTCCAATATATTTACAACATTCTTCACGACCATCTACCCAAATTATCTGATCACCCCGTATAGTTTTGAGATTATTGCTGGCTTTGTTTCGAACCAATTGGCCATCTTTGAACACTCCCATATTGTAAAGATTTAATACTTCGTCTAGTACGGTCATACCACGTTCATAACCCAGGAAATTGTCCAACACGCACACACCGTATAGGTCCATGTCACGAATTATGTTACGACATAGATCAACATAGTCACTTCGCTGCGACATTGGAGCATCGGTACTCTTAACACTGTGGTTCGCTCTATTTCTTCTATTGCGTCCCATTACAAAGCCATTTTCTAAAATTAAAATTAACTTTTTTAAGCAATGAAAATGTCAATTTTACAGTATTAGACTACCTACTACATGATACTTGATATATGTAATGAACTAAATATTATATGTTAGTTGTTATATACCTGATCGTTATTTAATAAATATTTGGTGTTGAATGTCACCTTATAGTAATTCGTCGTCGTTTCGTTTAGCTTGTCACATTTAGGTCGTAACGAATAGTGGCAGGTATACCTTAATGTATTCGGCAGAGGTGTAAATAAAAAGAACCGAAAAAGGTGGCAGTGGCGAATGATATGACAAACTTACTAGAAAATTAGTGAAGAATTTGTGCAAAAATAAACGAATTTTCGGTTCTCGTTGAGTAAACTGTGAAACCAGAAAATTTCAATTCATACACACACACACGCGCATGTATTTACATAAGATCGAACGAGAAACGCGATCCCGCCAAGTCGCGAGAATAACACGGACGAACAACTGCACGTACGCAATAGTCAAATATAGCACCTACATAATAAATGTATCCTAATAGAACTATCTATGAAGAGATAACAGCAATGGCAGGAGCAGCCAATAGAAATCGACCGAACATTGGTGACGTCGGTATTAAGGTAAATGAGTATAAGGTAACATTAAAGACATGGGAGGGAGCATGGCCATAGATTAACCAAACATAGATAGTCCATCGGTATAGGTGAATTGGAAACCAAATATTTAGTTGAATCACGAGTTCATAGATAGCGAAGTTTATATCATCATTCGAAAACTAATACCATTGATTATATATAGTATAGATAGCCCACTGCAATATAAAACACACTATGCGATAATAATCGCCCGATAGAGGGCGACAACAATACCAATTGAGACAAATAATATTTCATATTATTATATTTTGCGACCGGCCGATTAATCACGTAGTATTTGAACTTTGGAACAGAAATAAACCTGTTTTCATGATTTCGTCTACCGACCCGGCGACCACCATCACGCTCGGCCAACAACCATGAACCGATCCGATCCACGAGGCAGCTGATGAATACGAATAATAATATATTATTATTGTTTGAAATCGTTTGCTATGTCAATATTATTTTTTAACGAATAACGATAATACGACAGTCAATACAGTAGTAATATAGGTAGGACATGTATGATAGTAGCACACGCCGCGTGCCGCACAGAAATACTTACCTAGTGTATAGTACGTCTGTGGTGCCGGGTACGTATGGTATACAATTTACTACCTACCTAGGTATTTACTATTTACTATTCAGGAATAATGCTAGCATATAGTTTTTTTTTAAATTTTTTTTTTTCGGAGTGATATTTCATATATTTTATGTGTGAAAATCCGACACATTCAGCGAAGACCGACACATTCAACGCAACGAAGTTAAAGCATTCAAAGTCAAGAACTTCTGGATTTGATGGAAATACATGAAAAATATTATTGCTTGTTTTCCGCGTTTTAGCGTTTTAAAACGATTATAATACATGCATTTATCACCACCGAACATGTTTATGTTAATTTTAAAATTATAAAAACGAAAACTTAAGATTATAACAAAATTATAGGTAGGTACTGAGTTTAATAATTTTATTGATGAGTGCTGTTATTCAATCGAGTATCCTCATTCGAATGAACTACAAATTAATTTCACCAATTTTCTATTTTAGTCGTAAACAATTGTTGTACCTACATAATTGAATAGGTATGATTGTCTATTTATATACAATATTTCAAATATTTTTGTATTTGGAGGCAAATAATAAAGATCTATTTATAAATATAGGGAATAGGTATATTATTTATATTTTATATTAAACAGAACAAAATAATGAACTAGATAAAAATAGTTTATTTGTAATTTGTTTAAGTCATTTTCTCCACAATTATTATACAATTTATTTAGACGGTTTTTGTGAAAAGGTAGTAAATTCAGATCTTAATATATAATCAATGCTAATACCTATTTTATACCTTAGAAAAAAAAAAAAATATAAACTTTTTTTTTCTTTCCGAGTACCTATTGAGTAAACACAGTATGGCATAGACTAAATAAAAGTTATTACACTAGTAAAAACATTTAAAATGAGGGGTCATTCGATTTTAAGTGCGGTAAAAAAAATTTATCGGGTAAATTTACATTTAGGTACCCGTAAAATTTACCGAGCTCACATCTCTAGGTAGGATACTGCAGGTGATGGATATATTGAATTTGAAAACAATGATAATAAATCATTTCTATAAAAAAAAAAAAAAACGATTCTGAGTGTATAGCTTGGTAGATTTACTTGACAATTGCTGTAGATTATAGGCACTAATAATATGATAATACATATAATATAAATATATTGATAAAAAAACATTGAAAATCGTTAAAATTTATTTGGAAGATTCGGGAATTGAACCAAGGAACACATTACATTAAGAAAAATGAAGGTATATAAGGAAAGTAGTAAAATCGTTACATTTCAACTTGATATATAACTTCAAAACCAAGTCCGATCGTCAAATTCTGACTGACTTTATCATTATTTTTTTGATAAAAAAATGCATATTTAAAAAAAAAAAAAATGCGAAAAAACGAATTTTCCTGTATATACATAATATGAATTAAATGTTTTAAAATTGAAAATTTCTATAATAGTAGCCCAAAAATTATTTTTTTTCCTTCATAATGTACGAGTACGTAGGTACATACGTTTTTGATGAAAATTTAAAGAGTTTATAAGTCTATATTATTTCCCCAAAATTCGAACACATTTCATACTGAAATGTCAAAAAAATTAAATGGGTATTAAAAAAAAAATTGAACTGGCTATTAAATAATTTTTGGTATGTAGCTAGAATGGCATATTTTTAACACTGTATTCAATTTTCAGGTCTTAAAAACTAAAATTAAGCCTATTATGAATTAAATGTCTTAAGGGGATTGGTAGCGATGTATTATTTCATTGATTTAGACCTAAAAGCCTGACAAAATTAAGGCTACTTAGAATTTTCCGATTTGAAATCTGAAAATATATTCAGATTCTGTACGTTCTTTACTAGAGAATGTAGGAAACAGATTTTTTAAATTTTTGCTAAAAACTTGTAAAAGAGGGGGATACATTTT
>JAIPRL010003099.1:0-41049 GCA_025469235.1 Pemphigus obesinymphae | reverse complement strand
AATTTAAAAAAACGCCGCGCCAAAATGTCCTCGCGCCGAAATGGTCAGCGCCGAAATGTCTTCGCGCCGAAACGGCCGTGCCGAAACGGTCGCGCCGAAATGGCCGCGCCGAAATGTCCTAGACCCTACTAGTAACTAATCGCTGATGTGTCTCCTTTTTTTTCAGATATTTTGAAATCTTGTTGAAAGATGTTGAAGAAGAGTGAGTTTATTCACTTATTTTGTTCGATGGTGGGTAATCTGTATCAAGCTAGATGCTTCTGCCAAAGAGATAAATGTGATTTTGATGTTGTTTTTTGATTTTTGTGGCCATCTTATATTATGGTATTGTTAAATGTTGAGTAGTCTTTTTTTTAATGTTCATTAGGGGGGGAGGGGCACTTTATAATATTTGAAATATGATTGAAGTTTGAGATTTCGATGCAAAGAGATGCATCTTTTTAGATTTTATCTTCGATGGACGTTATTGAAGCAGATCTCTTGATTGTTTCATTTGATATAAACCAAGTTTATTAGTATAGGTAGTTTATTAGTAGCAGAGTTGATGGTACTGCTTCAGGCGTAAAAATGTGTAAGGTATGTGAATAGAGCAATACTGGTTCTGGTGTTTAGACATATTATTTATAAAGAGAGAAAACCTGGTGGGAGAGGCATGAACCTTGGTGCAAGCCGACTTCAATGGTTCTGGTTGAAAAGCTCTTGTCAGAAATTTTTTTATGTAGATAATTCTATTTTCGAGGAATAATTTAATAAGATTAATAATTTGATGAATTACTTTGAGAAGAATAAATTTAAAGATGATTATCTTTCTTGTATTTATTTTGTTAGTGATATGATCGGTTATATAGGTGAGCTGAGTTGTTACACTGGGTATATGTAGATCGTCGTAAATACTCAATGACCAACCACTGGGATCTGTCCTCGGAACACAAACTGATCACAATGATGATTAATGATTCATCAATAATTGCTCATCCAGAAACAAGTATAAAAATAATTAACTAGACTAAGTTCAAAACCGAAATTTTTAATAAAATTAAATTATACGGGGGCCCGGGAAATTGACTATGTGATCTCATCCAACGAATCTCCGATATCAAACAACGAATACATGTTAAATTAAAGGTTAATCTGGCCCAGAATTTTCTTTGATCGACACCTCAAAATATGGACAAAACAGATCTTATGAAAAGATTGTTAATAACACGTGACCACAGTATAAAAAGAATGCTGCTAAACGCTAAAAAAAATTAGGTGAGAAACTTTCTCACGGGGCATAGATTAGCTATGTAGTTAACGGCATTTCGTATCTCGACCAACCTATTAACCAAAACCCTTATATAAACCATCATCTGTGAGTAATTATATTAACGATGGTCAACCTCAACTACGTTATATATTAGTACAAGTGTTGAAGCTTTTAATACAAGCCATAGTTTGATAAAAAAAAATGGATTAGTTTCAGTAATTGTAAAATTTTAATTTTTAGGAAGATACGTTTTAAATTTCATTTTTAAGTACTTTATGAAAATTTAAAAAAAAAAGTTAGGTTTTATGTTAATCATTAACATGAAATAAAAAATAGGTTTTAAGTAATTAAATAAACTCAAAAAACATAAAAATTAGGATTAAAGTGAGATATAAATTTGAAAAAAAAAATATTAGGTTTTAAGTGAAAAACAGAGATTAAAAACTACGACGAACATGAGAAGTGACATATAAAGTACTTTTGTTTACAGTAGAATAATAAATTAAAAATTAGGAATAATTTAGATTAAGTATCAGTTAAAATTTAGACTATAAAGTAGTAATAAATTGGCAGGAAAAAGTATAATGAAATCTGTACTGAAACGATATTAGGATAAGCCTTATTTATTAGTGGATTCATTTAATTTTAATTTTGTGTTTCTATTTGTAGTATTACACAAAAAAATAGTTTGAATAAATGATATAAAAATAAAATGTCATATATTTATATAACCAAGTTATGTATATATATATATATATATATTTATATATTAGTGATGGGTCAACCAGTTTGAATTTCGAAACATCGAACCGAACTCTAAGAGTTTGTTTTGGGTTAGAAAGTCGAACTAAAGTAGTAAAATGTCTACTTTTTTTCGAACTATTCGAAGTTGAAATTTTTTTTAAACTTGAACTATTTTGGAACTATAACTGTGATAAAATTAAAAAAAAACCGTATAAGTTTATCATTATATTATCCATGTTTTCTATAGAGTACTTATAAATAGTAAATTTTTATACACACTGGATTTTATAGTGGCAATTGACAAACGTACGAATAGAATAAACATATTAGGGTGCTTCCATTTAACTATTGCAATATATAGATTAAGAAAACATACATACCTATATATATATATATATATATATATATATATATATATAGGTATGTATACAATATATAATGTTTTGTAATTGTACACTTCCCTCGTAATATAATAATAACAATATTATTGTTCATTCAAAATTTGCATTGTATCATAGCCTATAGGTCATCTTGAAAATAGACAACTTGAAACTCATTAATTTAATAAAAATACAAATTTTATGTGAATAAAATGAATAGTAAATTAATAAAAGGTAAATTATATAGATCGCCTATAGAGCAAACCAATAACATTTAAAGACAAAGATAAATAAAGATTTTGTTAAAATTTCTAAAATAAATAATAATAAGCTATTAAATAATTTCATTATTAATTGGAAATGTTGGATACGTAAAATGAAGCGCAATCTACCACAAGCGATATGAACCCGGTCATTTGGTCGTGGGTTATCACTAGTGTCATCGCGCACTTAGTGATATACCACGGGCGGGAACGTGACCGCCGGTTCGACGCGCTTACCTACTTACAGTCCGGTTGGGTTAGGTTGTTGTTCGTTACGCTTTCGATCGGTTTCGCCCGTCCGACATTTTGTTTTATTATTATTACGCTTCGATACGACCGTTTATTTTGTCGTGCGTACGTCAGCGTTGATACCGTGAACGGTACGCAACAAGCGTCGTACAAAACATATTCGCGTACAAGTGCTTATCGCAGCCGTCGCGTTTATTTTACGTGTTTACGTTGTGGTCACTATCGTGTTTTGCGGTACAATATTCGAATGAATATTGTGTCGAAAAGCACCCGATTATACGTCCGTACATGCTCATTGCAGCTGCAGCGGCTGATTTTGTGTTTTTGACACGTCGTCATTTAAGGCATAAGTATTTTCGTTGCAATATCACACGCGCACGCCGAATTTCAACTCCACCGTCTTGGTCTGCACCGCCGTTGTCGTTGCTGTAGTCCAACGTCTTAAAATGAACCATCGTCATCACCGATCTCGGTCAAGGTTAGCTACACATGTTCTTTTGTTGTTTATTATATTTTTGTGTTGTTATATAAGGAAAATTGTTCAACATGACGCAGCCCATGGCCGATCGGCGGTACAAACGCCGTCGACGTCCACCGCCAAGCCGCTGCAATTCAAAACCGGCAGATCGCGGATCGCGCACCGCTACGCGCAGGCGCGATGACGGGGTGCCAGTCCCGGGTGACCAGGTCGGCCGTGATACTTTTTTTTTCTCTCTCTTCTCTCGCACCGTTCCATCGAACAATATACACTAGTATCACTCTCGTTTAAACTTTTGTTTCTTTCTTTTCTTTTTTTTTTTTTTTATAAGTATCGTTGCCGTTCGAGTTCGATACTTAATATTTATCCTTACGGGTAAATTGTTTTTGTTCCCTTTTTTTTTTTTTTTGTGTCTTTGTGACCACGCGTGACGTCGTGGGTACCTACCGCCCATCGACTACGCGTGACATATAATAAACGCGTTTATTAAGTAATTTAGTTTTTCTTTTTCTTTTACTATTCTAAATTCTAAAACCTTTATGCCGTTTGCACCAACCACGAACTTCATAAAGATCGTGAACTATAGCGGACCGACACAAACATCATTTGTATTTACATATATTTTTTATTTTTTAATCCTTCTGATAACACTCAGAGTCAAATTCTCCACGCTGACAAAACGATTATTCCGGTAACAATATTGTTGTTTTCTCAAAAGCAGTTCGGCTCTAACCTGTGATTTGATCTTCATCAGGTGTGTCGACGCTACAGGAAGAGCAATATAGGCATGTTGATAATATTTCATAAATAATACTACTGGACACCAGCTGCAACCGATCAAACAAGTCAATCTTTCATAATATCTACATTCATGTGGGAAAGAAGGGGGTGTGGTAATGTTTTGTGGAATTTTCGATGTATATATTAAAAACGATCATAATAAAATCATTAACGAAAACATATTCAAATTACTAGACAAACTTAAAAAAACAGAGGTTCATCAAATACATTTGTTAAGCTTAACAGATATAAAAATTAATATTACGTACAATTCTTGGAATATAAACACGATAAAATCATACTAAAAATACTATGGTCGATCTGATGGATTTAATAAAACCCGACATTACAAGTAATATAAATGTCAATAATTACACAAATAAAATGGAATTCGATATATATCTGGATCTAACAATAAAAAAAAATCAATAAAAATATTTTGATTAAATACATGGATTGTTTCGCAAAATATTCAATGGAATTAAGGGTGATAGATTTTGGAGACGTAAACAGACCTAGACTTAATAAGGACCTAATTATCTTACCACCGTAAATATTAGTCTTTTATTTTATTAGCATATTTAGTCAATAAGACCGACGGAGAAAAAAGACTGGTAATCGATTATAGATAACTATAAAAACAAATACCACACTAAAAATTTTCCAACTGAAGTGTGGTACCACGCCGTGTGGTCGTCAACTTTGGTGTTATGGGGAGAAATGATAGAACACGTTGAAAATATAGATATTAAGAATTATATATTACACGATAAATTAACTTGACAAATAATAAAATAGAGGTTCTGTATAGAGGTTCTGTTTTGAAGTTCTGTATAGAGGTTCTGTTTAAGACTTACGTGATTACTGTACTCTGATTCTAAACCGACTGACGACCGTCGGACGGGGCCCGTGGGAGCCGTCGTCCGAGGCCTTTGGAATGTGCTGACCCAAGCATATTCTACCCTTGTAGGCACGTCGACCATCGTGTGAATCGTATGGGTCATACGCTCGGCCTACTTGCTAAACCCTGAGTCAACACATTGTACAATATTTATATGCTATAAGTCGTATAACACATATATCAATATCCTATACACTATATAATATATCCCGTATACAACATTACGCTAGTCTCTTAATTGAACGTATTAAGAAAAAGTTTCTCAGATATGTGGCGTTTGGACATAAAATTCCCTTCCCCCCGCACAACTACACTCCTATTCGTATTTTCCTCTCTATCGATACTCAATCCAATCGCAAGCACGTTTTCGGTTTATAATAATCGGACAACGTGCTTGATAGATAGGATAAACTATTTATCCTATTTTTCTAACATGCTTTATAATAAAATTAATTGCTCTTTCATCTTGTATTTAAATAACTTCCGCGTTTCACAAAGAAATATTCGTTCCACTATCGCCTTTTCAATTCTATTTTCCTCCTCAAATTAAATTATAATTCAAACTCTCCTATCCTTTACCTAGTGAGATACGTCAACGAAAACTCCTCTTTTAATACGCAATAAATAATAAAAGCCCGGTTTCTAACCTGTAAATTATAAAAATGTAAATTTGTAAAACAGTATCGATAAGTTAAGTTATGTCAGGTTTCTAACCTCATATTTTTAAAAGCTATATTTGTAAATTGTATATATATGTATTGTATAAATATGATGTTGCCGGATTTTCACGGTCATCAATATAATTATATAATCCTGTGGCATAAACCATCCCAACACCAAAGTGTGCCTTATCCTTTTCTGCACCAAATGATGGTAGTCTACCAAAATGTCCCAGGAAAAGATTTCCATATGGAAAAAATATTCAAAACAAAAAATATCCATATAAAAATACCTGAAAAAAATGTCGTGAACCTTTTTTTTTTTTTTTTACATATCATTTCGCCCCTAGCTCCCATCGTTTATTAAGCATAATCAGACATGGAGACATGGCATTACAACATTTCAATGGTTTGACACAAAAAAGTGGGAGGCCTCTAACCTCCCTGAGTAATATGGCCTTCGGCCTATAATGATAAGCGTCTTAACTAATTCAAACTTTGTCTTCTTCGTTCCTCTTTCTCCTTCTTAGACAGGATTGTCCGCATATTCGCGCACTGCTATCCAATTATGGCTGCTCTTCAGCATTGCCTCAACAATTGTGTCTGGATTAACTTCCTCTCCGATGTCATTTTGGAGCTTTGTTCTGCTGCGATACCATGCCTCGCATTCGAAAAAAGTGTGAAGAGCATTGTCTACAGCGTCTTCGCAATACCAGCATGATGGTGATGTGGCCTTACCGATTTTATGTAAATACACAGAAAAACATCCATGTGCGGTGAAAGCCTGGGTCAGATGGTAGCTTACCTCTCCGTGCTTCCTACGATGCCACGGTTTTACCCTTTTAATCAGCCTGTGCGTCCATCTGCCTTTATTAGAGGAGTCCCATCTTTCTTGCCATTTGGAAATTGTACTTTCCCTCGCCTCTCCTCTGGAATTATTGTCATGTTGGGATCGTTTTGCAACATATATGGCCCATCTCTTCTCAGCCAGTAGGTCAATCGGTGGTAGGTCTGTCAATATTTGCGAAGCTTCCGCAAAGACTGTCAAGTAAGCCGACACGACTCTTAGAGCCGTCTTCCTTTGTACCCTTATTAATAGCTTCTTACCCTTTTTACTCATATTGTCAGCCCAATTGGGATCACCGTACAGAAGGATGGATTGTACGACGCTACCAATTATTCTTCGTTTTCTTGGTTTCGCCAGGCTGATGTTTGGCATTATTCTGCTAATTCTCTGCATAACATTACTCGCTTTGATGGAGGATAATTCTGCGTGGTGAGTGAAATTCAATTTGGAGTCTATTTGGAGCCCCAAATATTTAATGCTTTTGCTCGCTACAATTTGCTCTCCAGCAATATTGACGGACATATGGTTGTGTGCTCTCGTGTTCGTTATCACAAGTGCCTCTGACTTATGAACTGCTAAGTGGAGTCCCATACTTGCCAGCCATATTCTAGTTATTTCCGTCACTGCAGACAAGGACTGTTCAAGCGCTATAGTGTCGCCTGCCACCGCGACTAGAGCGACATCGTCAGCAAAGGCGAGAAAGGACACCCCAGTGGGTAGTCGATTTTTTAGCAGTCCGTCATATAGTATATTCCATAGTGTAGGGCCCAGGATCGATCCTTGAGGTACTCCACTGGATATCGCCTCCTCCCTCTTGTTGCCTCCAACGTGAATCTTCAGTTCTCGGTTCTACAGGTAGCTACTTATGACACGACAAATGTACATAGAGACGCCCTTCTCGTGTATGGCATCCAGAATCGCCTCCCACGAAGCCGAATTGAATGCATTCTTTATGTCTAAAGTGAGTTTTTATTATTTTCTTATTTCTTCCTATTTTCTTCCTTAGTCCGCTTTCTTCTACGATGTTCCGTAGTGTGCTCACCGCATCCGTAGTAGAACGACCCTTGCGAAATCCATACTGCCTCTGGCTCAGGATGTTATTTTCTTCGAGAAACTTCCTTAGTCTATTGTCAATTACTTTCTCGAAAAGCTTCCCGGGACAGTTCAGAATGCACAATGGTCTATACGAGAAAGCTACATCGAGAGGTTTGTCGCCTTTTCTCAATAGCACCAAGCGAGCTGTTTTCCATATTTTTGGGAAGCAGCCTTCAGCTAGGCATCTGTTATAGACCTTCAAAAGAACGTAAAATGTCCATTGTAAGAATGTTAGATCGCATATTGGGTCGTAAACTATATACAGGTATATAATATTTTGTAAATACTTATTTTTATTCGTAATAATTTATATTATCAATTTAATTCAATTAGTTTTTACCTGAATATTTTTGTTAAATACATATTTATTAAGTTTAAATAATTAAGCCATAGGCGTGCACAGCTGATGGTAGTAGGGGATAGAACATAGTTTAATAATTGAAAATTCAAAAATGGTTATGGTCTAATAATAAACGCTGCTAAGAAATCTATATAAAATATGTTAGTTTATTTCGTGTATTAAATAAGACCTTAGCCATTCATTTATCCTTTTTTTTTGTCCCTTCTCTAAAGTATTCATTTTCGCTCTTCTTTTCCGTCCTATAGTATACAAAATATCTTAAAATCCTTATAAGCCTAAGACAATCTAGCACATGCCAAATACAAGTCTTCTTATCTGATTATTTTTCTCTTCTCCGTGCCCACTACAAGTTTCAGTCAAAGCAATCCTACCACGCTTTTAATTCCCCGTATTGAGTCTTCTCTCTTATCCAATCCCCGATAATTTAGTGTTTCATTCATAAATCACGCTCCTTCTCTACTATTCCATCTAATGGTATCTATAACGATTCAACCAATTCCAATCCCATTGGTGCAGACAACCTGTTCTCTAAATTCTTCTCCAGTGTCCACACCCCTATATCTTGTTTACTATCTTCTTTTACTTCAGTCCTCCATTTTATTCTTCCTCCTCGTGCATTCTTTACTCTTGATGTTTTTTGTTACATCCCAGTAACCTTCATTCTCATTTACTTGTGTTTCACTTACCTTTCCTGTAATTTTCTTTACATATTCCTATCTATTCTCTTCATCTTTCAGCTTTTCAACATTCAATTTAGATTAAGTATTTGTATATTTAAATGTTTAAAAAGTATTTGTATTGAAATATTTAGAAAGTATTTGTATTAAAATTTCAAATATATTTATAATAGAGTGGACAATTTCAAATAATTACTTTCATTTGTATTTAAATACTTTTTCAAAAATATTTTTTAGAAAACTGGTATGATAGATATGTAATAAGTATAGTGTGACGATATTTTGTATAACGGCTCCTGTACCTACTCTCGCTTAAACTCGCCTTTACGGGAGCAAATTACTATCAATAAATAAATGTTTGTCGGTCCAAGAAGTACTTATCTATATACCTAAGTTTATTACCAATATTAACTGCAGCTGACTATATTAATTTATAACTATTACCTGTGCAATTTAACATGGAAATAATTACCATTAAAATAAAGGTAAGTAGGTATATATATTTTATACTTATATAGTTATAAATCTAATAAAATAATAAAGATATGTTTTCGCTAACCTTCAGGTTAAAATTGCAATGCATAACATAGAATAGGTGTTTAAAAATTAAAGGTCAACATTATAAATGTACGAGTGGAGAGTATAACAGAACGGAAAGCTGATCATTTTAGCAGAAGTCAAATGACCCGAAATGTCATTTGATCAAAGTATATAATATATATTATATATTATTGGATTTAAATTCAATATAAATAGGCCTCTTCATGACTCTTACTAAAACGTCCAGAATTTCCTTCTTTTTCCAATAAAAATTATTCATTAAATTCTTCTACTAAACTAATAATGCGTGTTGGAAACACATATAATTTCAATTTTAATTAATTAAATTTAACTATTTTTATTACTTCTCAATAATGTCATAATTTATGTCTTTAATTTGGGTAATATGTTAAGGTATATTAATGTTTAAACTATAATAGGACCCTGTGTCCGTTTGTATGAAAATAAATATAAACATATTACATATGGTTGTAAATTTAATTTTAAAAATATGTAAAAAAAATAATATAGTCCAATATATTTATTGAAAAAAAATGTATAATTTTAATTGTTGAACTGTTAAAATCTCTTAAAAGGTTACCACACATCTAAAATAAGAGACTAAAAACTAATTTTACGCGAATTTAAAACACCGGAGTTAATATCAAAATTAAATAAACAAATGTTCAAGGATGGGCAAGCTAACTATTTTTTTTTAATTCATTAATTTGAGTTAATATAAAATAATATAAGTTGTATTAGGTTCAGAGTTACTAATATATTTTTATTAACTTAAAAAAAAAGTAACTTCTTAGTTAAAAGTTACAATTTTCTAATTAGTAATAAAATAATTAGAAAATACCTCCCAGCTGCTAAGATGCCTAGATTTGTATATAGATACCTATATTTTTATATTCACGACAGCCAATATTAATATCAAATAAACAAAACCCACCAACTCAATATATTTTCTATACTGGGTAGACAAAAAGTCCAGCCTTTATCTAATTTATAAAATTAGGCTTAGCCCAACATGGATTATTATAATTTAAAGACCGTAAGCCCGTTCATTTTTCTATTCAATTTTCAGATGAAAATAAAATAAAATATATTGAACCTTAAAAATGTCTTAAAAAGTTATCGGTGTTTTTGTAACCTTTTATACAAACACTATCAGTAATCTGTATAGTATATTTATAAACTTTCAAAAATACCAAAATATCATTATTCATTAATAAATGTTCATCTTAATATTAAATATGACCATCCAAAAGTATTAGAATTAATAATATACCACTAGCTTAAATGCAACATCTTATACCGGGTTCAAATCCTTTAGAGTGAGACTACTTGGAAGTGCAACACATTGATAGTGGTACTACTTTTGAATGCAATTTCGTGTACCTCGATTTATGTACTTTAAATGTATGTACTATTATTATGTTCTATAATATTGTTAATTAATTTGAAATATATCGCACCTACAGTGAAAAAGGGCCTCCACTTACTAGATAATAATAGTTCACCTCAGTTTCAGATGAATAGATTGATTAAGTAATTTATCCAAAAATTGATTGAACTTATCATGTTTAGATGTTTATAAGAACCCAAACGTCGCTTTCGCTCGGTTCTCGTCTGAGTGTAACGAATTTCACCCAATGACGCAAGTCGCAACTATATATCAATATAAATTTAATCAAAAGTGTAAAAAATACCATAATTTAGGTACCTACTCTACACGTGTGAAGTTGGACTTACCGTTCTTGGGTTTTTCCAAATTGTCAGTACCTTTTTTAATTTATTGTTTAATCACGATAAATGTTTAAAAAAAAAAAAAAGATGTACTCGTATACACGAACATAAAATACTGGGACTACAATCAAAATAAAAATTCCAAATTTTATTATTACATAGAAGAGAACCTAATCTATGAAGCAGTGTTTTACTACTTTCATAACTTGTCTCAATATTGTATTACATAAATGTCCAAAAAAAAACATAAAATCATACGAGATCAACAGTTAATTACTTAATTTAAAATAATTATATAAAGAAATAAAAACACTACATCACAAATTTAGTTCTTTTTTTGTGGTATAAAAATTTGCAAAACTATTTTTTAATTACTTTGGAAATATTTTTAAATTGTTCAATTTTCATTTTTATTGAAATTTTATAAAATTTGCCTATACAGAACCTCATAAAAAACGGATGTGTGCAATTCTCTTAAGACGATTGAAAGCAATGTACTCGTATTATTTCATTCATATAGCCCTAAAAGCCCTAAAACACTAAATAGAATCTTTTGATTCCAAATTTGAAAATATACCTAGATTTTGTAGGTTATTTAGGTACTATAAAATGTTGGAAACAGAATTTGGATATTTTTAAAAAGGAAACTTGATTTTTGGGAATGAACTAATTCGTAATAACTTTATATAAAACAATGCATAAAAATGAATTCCCCTATTCTATGATATATTAGTAAAGATCCTAGAGTTTTAATATATTTTCAGAATTAATATCGGAATATGTTAATACCCTTAATTTTGTCAAGCTTTTTGGTACCTTACAGGCGCGTTTTCAATAATTATTTGTTATTACATAACAATAAAAAGAGTTACTATTTTAAAATTAATTGTAATTATTCAATTTTATTTTTCTTAAAATTACCTATGTACAATTAATTTAACAGTTTATAATTTTTTTATTTTGGTAATTTTAAGAATATTTAAAATAAAATGAAATTGTTATGATTGAAAAATATTCAAAACATTTCAGAAGTAATTAAAGTATAATCCTATAACAGTAACATATATTTATTGTAAATTATACAGAACATGATAGAATTGATTAATCGCAAAACGCTGGCGTGCAATCATCTTTTATGTTCTCATTTTTTTATTGGCACCAAATTCGTTGACCACGATAATTATACATTATGTACTATTGGAACTGCGAAAAAATTTTTTATATGTTTTTATAACAAATATCGTGAACATAATAATAGAAAGTGGTACTATAACACGAGAGCATTTTTAAACTATTTAAAAATATTTTTAAATTGTTGAATTTTAATTTTTCTTGAAATATCATAAAAATTGCCTATACAAAAATCGTTAAAACGGGCGCTCTAAAGATAATGTCAGCACGGCCAATTTTAAATGTTAAGAAAAATAAAAATCTAACAATTGGAAAATATTTATATACATTTTTAAAATAAATAATAATTGGTCCCATTACTATATAATTTTTTATTGTGGTTGTTTTTTATGAATTTATAAACTTTTGTTCAAAACTTTTCATTTTCACTCATAACATCTTAAAAACATCATAAAAAAATGAAATAAAAAATAAATGATAAATATTATTATTATTAAAAATTATTGTTTAAGATGAGGTTAGATTATACCTCCATTTGCTATCTTTGTCTATCTAATAAACAATATAGTAAAATTAAACTACATAAACAATAATTGTGGCGAATACGTTAACTATTAAAATTTAAAAAAAGAAAAATATTTTTAGACATTGACATTTTTTTATGTAAAAAATTGTTTAACAAAGCTTTTTAAATATCTGTAACTTTTTTGCCAAACAATATTTCACAAAAATTATATGTAAATTCAAAAAAAATGTTCATTTTTCAAAACTGGTAAATTTACTTACTATTCATATTCATTTTCTCTGTCTGACACGGAACATTGAAGATCGGGTCTTTTATTTCAAATATATTATGAGACATTAGTTGAATTTTGAAAATTATAAAAAATAATGTGCATATTATGAAATTAAATTTGAATTATACTTAAATGTATAAAATTCAATTTGAAATATTTTGCTTAAAATTGTATTAATTAAAAATAAATAAATAAAACAGATTATACTCGTATTATTATTTTTATTATATTTTATAGTATAGTTACTAGTTTATTAGAGTGTAGCGTCTTCTTAAATAATTGTATACAATTTAATTAATAATAAATTATTTAACAAATGTATAGGTGATATATGGTCAAATCTAAAATGTTTGGTATTTTAAAAATAGGTTGATATTTTATTAGAGCGAATTTAATATTTATACTATATACCTATATTACAATTCAACAGTAAATAATTTATATTATCATTTAGTACACTTATAATAAGTAGTACATTTTCATAATATAAATTGGTAAATTTCAAGGTAATAGATGTATGTACTTTAACTAGACATCTATTGAAATTTACAATATTACTTATTTGATATATATCAACTAATACACGATTTGAAATTTACAAACTTATTTGTATGATAAATTTCAATCATTCGATAATGATAAATTTACTTAACGTGAACTTGTTAATTTCGGCTATATGTAGTAATTTTCACTAAAAGTGTTGCCACACATATTGTGTAAATTTCAACCAAATTTTTTTTACATTGTATAGGTAAAAAATTTCAATATAAGCATTTCAGCTTAAAAATAGATAGATAAACATAAAATAAATATTATCAAATAGGCATATTATAGGCATCCATTAGGGGAGGAGGGCAAAAAAAGGACATGTCCCCCTGGCTTTTCCGTACTTATAAGTAGGTACTCGCATACTTTCGCAATTTATACGAAAGACCTTTTTTTCCTTATTTATTGTTTTCAAAGTTATTTTTTCGAGATTTTCGGAAAAACTTATACGAATATCCTTTGTAGGCATGCTAAAAAATTTTCCCAATCAACACGCCAATATGAGACTTGAGAGTACTAATCACTCACCCTCTCTATTCGCACCTGTTACTCTAAATACATTATAAACAGATGCAATAACTATTACAATAGCTATAGGTACATACCTATATATATATATATTATAGCTATACCTAGGTATATACTTACAACCGCGAATGCTAGTTTGTTTAAAAAAGAAATAATAATTAAATACCTATATATGTTTATTGGCCTTATAGTTGAATTCATTCGGACATTCGAACACACTTTGGAGGATAACAAGTCCGACAGCCGCGACGACCTTAACCTGTCCCGGTCAACCACTTATATGATAATAATAAAAAATTCGCGCGACACATGTAACGCAGGAGAAACCCACAAGTTCACAAACCAGTCTTCGTACGGAAAATATATCTTTAAAATCTTTGACTACCTATACAGGTATATACCTATACATTATATAGGCTATAGGCCTCAGGTTAGGTTAAACCTTAAATATAAATACTGTCCTCCCATAGTGGTAAGTGCGGTAACTATACACAATGTAAACTTTTAGGATACCTAATAACATTTTATCTTTTTTTGGTAGGCATCGATATGACGATATAACATATTATTACCTGTACATCGGCTACATCTGATCATTATACAGTAAACGATATTACTTTAAAATAGTACCCGAGTATATCGAGTTACTGAAACGCGGTTTTATCGCATGAATATGATATAAATTAACGCGGAATGTTAAAACTAATAGGAATAGTACCCCCCTCCCCCGTGGCGTATTTTTAACTCTGTTCTAGGGAGGGTGGCCAAAGAATATTAAAAATCAATAATAACCTTTATACAGTAAGTATATATTATGTAAATTAATTGGAAAGTCAATAGCCCCAATTATTGATATAGTGCGTAAATTTTACTACATTTTTTTAATAAAATATTTTTAATGACTAATGACTTCTGTTTTTGTATGATTTAAAGGGAAAAAAAATTTCAAAAAATGTTTTTGTTTCCTTCAAAAATATTTATTTTTGTAAATTATACAAAAGCAGAAGCCATTAGTCATAATATAGGTATTTTCTTTTAAAAAATGCAGTAAAATATTCGCATTATATCAAAAATTAGGGCTACTGACTTTCCAACGAATTTACGTACTGTATATATATTATACCATATTTAAGGGTAAAATCGATTATTTGACAGACAAAAGAAATCTATCGGTAAGGGGTGAGTGAAAGGGTTGTGGGTTCCGTATACTATTTTGGTAAATAATAATAATATCTACTTATTCAAAATATTTCATTTGAATTTTGAATTTTTCGAAATTTTCAGCCTTAAGAGGCCTCCTCAAAACCATTTTTTTGGTCAAAAACTACTCATTCTAATTCCAACAGTCCAGGGCATGCATGACGCGTACTCCGATAATAATTTTGAAAACGTATATAGATTTTTCATTACTTATACTTCGATCGAACAACATTTTTAATTTTCACATTCTATACTATAATTAAAACCATTTAAAGTTTCCGAAATCGTCAACATTTTGAACATAAATATCTAATCAAATAAAAACAATTAAAAAAAAAAAATGCTTTGAACATTAATAAATGATATGGAAATCAAATGTAAATGTAAATTCGAATTTTTTTCAAAATTAAAATTGATGTACTTTTTGTGACGTTCTGATGGAATTACGATCGTCTATTTGAGTGAAAAATATACATTTTTTCGTGAGTATAATAATATTATGGATAGCTGACATGTGCACGCGGGTGCGTGGTATACTATTGATACGGGTTACTAGCACTAATGATTACGCACGCCTCACACAAACATAAAATCGTACAATGAAAGTATAATAAATTGCCTAAATAATACTCCTTAGAATCGTGTGGCGTGGAGGCCCTACACGACTTTGATATTTTTAGAACATTTTTGCATCTCATGAAAAAAATATTATCGAACATGAATAAAAACGAACGACAAAATAATTATTTCAACATAACATATTTTTCTATTCATACGTTTTTCTTTATTTTCCAACAGTAATATATAAAATAAACTGTACAGTAAATGGTGGTTTTTATTTATAAATTATTTTAAGATATACGTATATTATCTACTTATATAAGAATATTTTAAATTTAATATTTAGGCATATTTTGACAGACTATATATGATAACTGATAGGATCTTACAACTCAACCTATAATATTACAATATTAATTTGGTATACTTTTAAGTTTTAATTGATGAATTTTCTTTAAACTTCATAGTTGCTTATTCCTTAATTTAGTAATAAATGATAACAGTACCTAAGAACCACGGTCTAATAATAATAATAATAATAATAATACAGTTTATCGAATTTTTAATACTAAAAAAATGCCCATCATATTTATAAAATCATTCTAAATGGCACTGGCACCTCGTGTGTAGTGGCGACGGAGCGATCGCCCCCCCCCCTCTAAAATTTTAACAAATTACTTATTAACAAGTTGATATTGATTTAAATATTAACAATTATTTATATTTACATTGTAATGCATTTTCAAAATATTATTATCGAAAGTAAAAATTGTTTTCCATTGTTATGAAAACACTATGAGGTAATCGGAGTTTAAAAAATATATATGTAGGTAATTGTACGATTGAAATAGGTGTATAATGTGTGTTCGTGACGCGAGCACATTTCAATATTTCTTTATTATTTTTACCTTTTAAATTGGTACCTGCATAATTATTATTGTATTCTGTGCTTATCAAAAATGAATAATTTTCAATCGTCCTCCCACTCTCAAAGCCCACGAGCCGCCATTGCTATAAATGGTAAATACACTTTAATTTCTAATGTTTATTTATACTTTTTCAAAAATTAATTTAGAATGTTAGACGTAAATTTCGTATTTAATCAATTGGTTAGGCGGAGACAACAAATACGGCGGATGTCACGTATTCTTAAATAACTTACGAGGACGCCACATCTTGCATTTTTAAGGGGTTCTGTATAAAAAATTTTTATGAAAAATTTTAATTGAACAATAAAAAAAAGTGTAAAAACATTTTAGTAATCTATAAATAATCCTATATCCGTATCACTTTATATTGTTTATATTTGTTCAATAACTGTTATGAAAAACAAACAAAAAGGAATTTAAAAATTATTAAAACCAGTGGCGTATTTAGGGGGGCCAAGGAGGACGATTCACTTTTTTGTGGGCAGCAAATTAACTGAGAGTTTTTTTTATATATAAACAGATTTAGAATGATTTAAGCGGTAAGAAAAATAAAATAAAAATGTTGGTTAGTTTTTTTTTTTAGGCAAATAAATTTCAACAAAACTTTCTATTAATATCAACACAGTTATTTTATAAATTTGTCAATTTCATAATATGCGCGCGTGGCGCGTGTATTGTTGTTTGTTGTTTGTCGTCAGCAGCTGTTCAAAAACAAAATACAGTAATTACTACCATGATGTGATTAACGTGTTAATTACTGCAGTGACAGTGTGAATCATTAATGATAACTGATATTATGATAACGAATAACTAACTGTGACCGTTCATTTTATATTATCTTTACGTCTTGATCTCTCATGTCTTGTTAAATATTTATTTATAAAATTTTTTTTTATATTTTCTCTGTTTGAGAGTAACATTATTTAATTTTTTTATTAAACGGTGTGTTAAAATCTTTACATTGTGTAAAATAGTGTAAGTATAAGTTAATACATTTTAGTCTATTGCTCTGACAACGATTAAATTTAATTTTCTAATCATCATAGTATCATACCCATCTGAGATCTGACTATCAGAGTAAGTACGACTGTACCAGTACATATTTTTAATTAGGTACCTAGTCAAATTGCATGGCGTTGAGCAGTATTGCTGTGTCATATCTAAATTATGCGAAGCTCTAAGCTTGAACTATTCTAATCAGTCCCTTTTATATTATTATTATTATTATTAAAATTATAGTACCTAGGTATAATTTTTATTTGTAGAAAATAGTAAATTATGCATAATATCAAACACTGCTTTAACTTTGTAATATGTATATTATGCTTAATGCTTATTGCTTTTAATTTTGCTGAATGGTTGATGGTATTTAGATGGCTAAAAATTGCAAAAAGCAACTTAGAGGTGCAGAGAATCGTAAAAGGGCAAAAATTTAAGCAATTAAAAATGCAAATGTTTTGTCAAAAGTTACCAAACTCGATGCTTATTAGTGATGGGCAAATTCGGTATTGGTCTTGCAAAAATGCAAGACCAAGACTGTACTAGGGCTAGCAAGACCAAGACCAAGATTTTACTATTTCATAGTAAGACTGAAATAAAAATGTATGCAAGACCAAGACTTAACTGCAAGACTCTCGCAAGTCTTGCTTTTAAATAAAATAAAAATTAATGAATTAAATACGTTATTTATTACATTTTTTTTCTTGGCATACATTATTTATAATTCCACACCAAACTACAAATTTCTCGTAATGCAATCATCAATATCCTATTGTAATATTTTCGGAAATGATTATCGTTCATCAAATATATGGGTAAACAGATATTCTACTATAATATAAAGTATATACTTAATATAAAGTTCGGTGTTATCGAAAACAGTCAACTACACAGGTAACTACCTAATTATTTTTTGTGAACGGTGTGGGAAATTACCCCCATTACTCCCTGTATCCCCCCTTGTGTACGTATAAATAAATTATTTATTATTATTTATAACTTTGGTAAAAAAAAAAATCGACTGCAAGAATTTTGCAAGACCAAGACCTAGATTCATTTAACAAGACCAAGACTGACTTCTACTGAGTCAACAAGACCAAGACCAAGATTGAGTCAACACGACCAAGACCAAGACTGCCATGGTCTTGGTCTTGCTTTGTGCATCACTAATGCTTATTTTAATATTAAAGATGCAGCAGTTAACAGTACACAAAACACATCAAGTACTAATATTTATTAAACTTTTTTTTCTTTTCTTATATGTATTTATATTATATTAATTTGTTCACTATTTTTTTTTTTTTTGATTTGTTAACATTTTGTTCACTATTTTGTAAGTAGATTAGAAAATAAATTTTATAACTTTACAATTTGCTTTAATTATTTTTGTTATCATGGGTATCTACGATATTCAACATTCTAGGGCACTCGATAAATTTTTATACTTCATAATACTATTTCCATATCGCATGTATTGTAGGTAAGTTTTTTTTATGGGTATAAAAATTGCCAGTATAAAAAAACCGTAAGAGAAAGAGGGCATAAAAAAAAAATGTGTACCCAGGGCAACAAAATCCTAAATACGCCACTAATTAAAAACCTTATTATATATAACCATATATAAAAATGTTTTTTCCAGTTGAACTTTATTAGAGTTGTTGAAATATCTTTTTTATTTACTATTGACTTATTTTAACTAAAAGCTTTCAAGGTTGATTTAACTTAACTAATTTAAGTAGGTACATTTTTTCATTAACTTGCCAATCTTTGTTTGTCATTCTCTACAATAATCGATCGTTCCAAATAATTGTAAAAAATGTTTACCTACCTATTTATCAAAATCCGTATTTTACCTTCAAAACACGAAATTACAAATCGTTCAAAAATTTCCGCCTTTTAATTTCAGCTGCATGCCTACTGCAATATAACGTATTTAAATCAAGCCCGCTCTTGACCTTCACAACGGTCTACTATGGTATAAGGTATACCACCAAGATAAGTACAAATATTATAACGGATAAACTGGTTCTTAATCAATTTCAACTGGATTGAAAAATAATCGATTTTTATTCTGTTTCGGGTTTCAATCATTTTACCTTGGGATTTTGATACCGGTTCGAATATTATTTATTTATATAAAACTTCATATTTGTTACAATAATAATAATTATAGATAATATTAATATGCTAGTATCTACATATTTTTATATTATATATATTTATAATATAATTTATAAAAACATTAAAAATAATTAATACCTATGTAGAGGCGTTTATTTTACTATAATCTTAATAATTCGATAAAAAACGGTACGTGAGCATATATTTGTAGAACTAGGTATCGATAATAATATTATCATATTAAGGGGTAATATACTACCTTATGTAGACGAAATAAATGGTCTATTTCTCCAATTTATAAAGAAAAATGAACTAAAGTACCTATCTTAATTTTGTTTTTCATACATGTTAAGTCTTGAAGTATAGGTACAAGACATTTTTTTGTGCACATTTTCAAATGGCAAGAGGCCAGAGATGGAGGCTTAGCCCCCATCCCTAATTAGAACGTGTAAATCAATTACATTATATACACACATACAATGTGTGTAAAAATTTGGGACTGAAGCCCCACTACCAATCTAAATTAGTTTGCGCTTGTGTCGTAGACGTAAACTGAAGACTGCCTCTTTGGTGAAACTATATATTATTAAAATTTAATATTTTAAATTTGCATTATTATATGTAGGTACTTATATTTGAATTTGAAGCAATTATCTGATGTTTAATCTGTTAGGACCTATTTGAAATATTTATTCGAAAAACAATAATTCTGAACGAAGTTTGATAGTACATTATCATTTATACATATATATCATTATATACATAGATCATTTACGATTCATACAAGTAGGTACAAAGCCGTATAGCGAAAGAATAAAAAAAATTAACTTCGATGTCAGCGTAAACAATTTTCAAC
The DNA here is from genome assembly GCA_025469235.1 of Pemphigus obesinymphae. NCBI lineage: Eukaryota > Metazoa > Arthropoda > Insecta > Hemiptera > Aphididae > Pemphigus > Pemphigus obesinymphae. The sequence continues at coordinate 20,406 of JAIPRL010003099.1, read as the reverse complement.
GAAAACTTATGTTAGCATTTCTCGTTTTAACAACTTACAAACATTTTAGAAATATGAAATAAAAATAAATTATAGATAACATTATTAAGAGATATGCAGTAATCGATGCTAAATAAATTAGATTAATTACCGTTTTTGCTAATTACTAATATATTCCCCCTCACAAAAAAAAAAAAATTCATACCATTGTATCCGTTATTGACGCCGAATTTTACATCAATGTTTTTTTTTAAATATTGCTATACTTGATTAAACTAGGTACTGAATTTATAAAGTTATAGATATTGAAACTTGAAATATTAATCCAAGGTCTAGTGCAAAAACCATTGTTATGAATGATAGAATAAAATCGTTTTATTGATGTGATATTCAATACGAGAAAATCTAGAATAATATTGATTTATTTTTTTAAATAAATTATAAAGATATATAGTAGGTATATAGTCTCAGTCGAACATATATAACCTTGACGATTTTTCAATTTAAAAACATATATTATTATTAGGACGTCCGGTGCACCAATAAGTAAATTATTGGATTGCTATACGTAATACAAAACAATGCCTAAAGGCTATAGGCGACTTATGTCATTATATCGGAATATTAATAATCTGTAACCTTATAACCTTAATTAACGATTAGATCGTAAAATGTTTGCTAAACTTCAGTACACTCGAAACGAAACAATATTATAAATTTTATTATAATATAGTGGATTATATAGCGTAGTCTAATTAATGCAACATCTATTACAATGGTAATGGCGAATCTGATGCTCCTTAAGGGGGGGAGGGAGGCGAATAGGAATATTTATACCCCCCCATGGAAAAAATATAGATGCAATTGGGTGAAACCATCCTCAAAATCAATCTTGGCCTCCTCAAATAATAATAAAACCCAAGAAGGCGGGCGATAGTATTAGATATAATATGATGTTGAAATATTGTAGTGTTTTCAAAATTATTTTATCATTCATCTTTTTTTTTTTTTTTAAAGCAAACAACACATTTTATATTTCCGGACGTTAATTCAAGGTCACGAATCCACTTTAGTGTTTGTTGTGTATACATATCGAACTGGTTTCTTTTTCGCGATATTGCGAACTAGTCTCACTCACATCCAAGAACAACTGGATTTTATTGAATTCGTTTGTATATTATTCAAGATAATGTGATAAATAATAAAATAGGTACTTATCTAACGAGAAATATCTCGTAACTGCGGTCAACGAAATTTCCAACCGAACAGTAGAGAACGACACCGCCCAACTAGTTTTTAAATATTTATGCTTAAAATTTCAAGTTTATCCGGAACAAATACAAAATTTAAAAAAAACGAAGGCACTTATTACATTAGCTTATGTTGTAATGAATCAGGAGCAGACCTCGTATAATTCAAACAACAGATACACCACGACTAAAACCCCAGTCTCGAAAATAAAACTAACAAAACCATATAATAATACACAATATTAGAAACATTTTCGCAAAACATATTTTCTTATACATTAATTTCAGGACCGTGAGCAGGATGACACGGCAGTAAGAATAAAGAAACGAGATTTGAGTTTTCTCCATGGTATTGTTTATCATTATTATTATAAACTATTCTGGTGCGAAATCAACAAATAATATATGGAAACAAGACTTCAATAAAAACGTATATTAATTAATTAGGTATATAGCCTATAGGTACACAGTTTCATAAAATTATACGTAATAATTACAAACCCTACGGGAAACAATAGGATTGAAAGCGGTCATTTCATACTTCTGTCTACCACACATAAAATATGAAAATTCAGCTGAAATCTTTTTAAAAATTTGCAAATTTACCAAGTAATAAAAAAAAAAAAAAAAAACTAAAAATTCAGTCTTCTCAAGTAGATTTTGAGGGGAATTCAAATGCGTTTTCACTTTTCAATATCCTAATCCCATCGTTTAATCGTAGAATATACGACTAAATTACGATGTTGTTGAGTGCGTTTGACGGACAGGAGCAGAAAATCACCGTTTCCAATCACCTTATCAAAATAGATACATAATTAATATACGGTTGCGTCTTGCAAATATTATTCGATGTTCTCAACTATCCGTTACTGCTTTCGTCCGATTGACGAGAAAGGATTACGAGAATGTGGTCGATTTTACTCATAAAACATCGTATATAATTACCATAAAAATTATAAAAACGCAGTCGGTTTTGTACAAATTAAATCTATAAAACAAAAAAAAATATTAATAATAATTAAAATACTTTGGGAAAATATAACTTTCTGTTTATGATAGGCTAGGTCCAGGCCTATATATATATGCATATTCTCAAAACAACACAATGCCTAAAAAAAAACGACGTTTGCTGTTAGCGAGTCTTATGTATTATTAAGGGACTAATCTCCGTTGAGTAGAAGAGTATAATAATAATAATAATATATATATAGTAGGTACAGACTAAAGTAGACATATATATATATATATATATATATAAAAAAAAAAAAAAAAAAAAAAAAAGTATTTTTAAAAATAATAATAATATATATATAGTTTATATAAACTATAAATATACACATATATATATATATATAAAAAAAAAAAAAAAAACGGATTTTGAAAAATAGTTACTAATAAAAACAAAAAATGAAAAATAGCACGCATTAATCTCATTTGATAAAAATTAAATAATAATTTTTTTTTAAAAAAAGAAAAAAAGTAATATTATATATATATATATTAATAATTAAAAATATTATAATGATCTTCTATCGCGGCGTATTATAATTATTATTATCATATTATATATATATTATATATATATATAATATTATAATAGATCAGTGCTCATCGTTGAAAATCACAAAAAAAAAAAATCGGCGACGACAGTGGCGGGGGCGGGCGTCGTACTATGTGTGCGCCGTAGCCGCCGCCGCCTTTCCACTCCACGTGCTCGGCTCCGCCCCGGTCTCAGTGCTGTTTGGACGATTTTGCGGACGCGCCTTTGCCCTTGGGTTTGCTGATGTACGTGTTATAGAAGAAATTGGAGAACAGCACCAGGTAACTGAAGTACATGCACGACGACAGCGTGATGTTCAGCTGGGACACCCGGCACGACTGCGGGCCGCCCGTCTTCAGGTAACCGTACGAGGCGTAGTTGATGAAACAGCCGATGAACATCTGCGACAGCTGGCTGCCCGTGATGAACATGGACAGGAACTTCGGCGGCCGGTAGCCCATGGCCCGGAACGCGTAGTACGAGTACATCATCGAGTGCACGCAGTAGTTCATCACGATGAACCACCGGGCGGACGACGTGAACTCGTGATAGGAAAACCAACAGTACATCAGCACGGTGATGTGATGGTACCAGTGCAGGAAGATCAGCGGCTGTTTGCGGAGCACGATGAAGATGGTGTCGATCAGCTCGGGCAGTTTGGACAGCACGAACAGCCACGACCAGAAAGCGGACACCGGGTCATCCTCGACGAAACTGGAACAGAAAACGAAAATATAAATAAATAAAAACTAATGTCATTTCATCGTTTCATACTAATTATGCCGGGTTACACAAACAACCGATAACTAGCTATCGAATTTGATGGCACAACAAACCATCTTTATCTTCTATCCATTTGATGATAAATATGTCGATAAATATTGTAGGCCCGATTTTGGTCCTACAGATTTATTAAAGATTCCTACAACTTTATTGGATAGGTGTTTATTGATTGGTTTATCATATTTTTCAATTTTGATAACAGAAATATGTAGCGTGTTGTTTAGCATTTTAATTACATTTATGTACTATTTAACTAAACTGACAATACTATTCATGACCAGTGTAACATTGTCATCTTCCGAGATTACTTTCATAAACTATTACTGTTATCGCTGGTAACATAACCATGGTTAATGCACAGCATTTTGTTGTTAATGTCTTCACTTTTTAAATGTTTGTGCAACAATCCACTGCATAATTTAATCGATAAAGATGTTTATTAGCTTATTTGTCAAACCAATAACATACTTTGTTGAACTGTTTTTATAGGTTTGTGCAATTAGACAGCATTAGACTGACAGTTTAACACGGTCGGTACAACGTGGTCAATGTATTCAATCCCAAGTAATAATATGAAATAAAATCTACCGACACATTTCGCGTGTTCTTGTCGATCCATATAATCATCTATAGTTTTTAATCAGACGACTCATTCAATTGAACGCCAAAGAACACCGTTTGATTACAAAACACGGTATAATACTGGCTATAACAAAACCATTGAAAATAAATTATGACAATCCGATCGTGGTTATCATTCGTGGGTAATAAACAAATAAATAAATAAACATTCCCATCGCTGAGAGCACCATTCGAGTTTCCTATCGATCGAACGAATCCATTAGGAAGCAATCGAAGAAAACCATCGGATTGCTAATCGGATTGATCATCTAGTCTAGATTCTAGTAAGATACCAAGAGTAAACACACGGATCGTTAAGGTGAATGAGCATCGAGTGTAAGAAGGTATAGAAAACATCACGAAGAAATTCAACCGTAAAAATTAGAAAGAGCAAATGGGCCTTATCACAATATTCACGATCGCTGAATGTTAATTTTTAAATTTTCTTCCACGGTTTTCTAGAATTTATGGTCACTTGGTTAGAAGAATAGAGAAACTACGATTATGCTTATTCAATTTAATTATTACATCATGTTTTCGCACGTTAACTAATTCCCACACGTAATTAACAAATAACGAATCGAAATTTTTTCAATCTTAAGTATAAATACATGAATCCTTTGTTCTAAGTTTTGAGACACGGTGTTGATTTAGTTTCTCCGTCTACACGAAACACGATGAATTTAAGATTCGTGAAATCGAAACGATTTATATTTACCTAACTAAATTTAATTACGAGAACATCACTGTTTTTTTTATCAATACTCTAAGTTCAAATGTAAATGTTAATTAATAACCCTGTTAATACCTAAAAAAAAATATCAACAAAAAAGAAGTCAGTGACAGATCACTGATCTTGTCTTTACGTCTGATAACAGGTCAATACTTCTGGCTTACCAGCTGAAACCCGTTTTTAATGTTAAATTCGGTGAGAATTGCAATGTTACACACACGTCTGACAGGAAAGTAAATCGTAATCTGACCCAAGGTCATTGTAAACATAGACAACCATTACACAAATATAATAAAAAAAGAATTAAAATTATGTTTAATGTATAATATTATGTACACATAGGTAAGTTTATAGATCAAAATGTGTGGAAATAAATGTACCCAATTGTCACTTAAAATTCGTTTAAAACATAAAATCCTACTAAAAATTACTTTATAGAAAACCACTTAAATATTCAAATGAAAACTTTGATGTACGAAATCAAATCTTATTTTTTGAGTTTTTAAGAAAAATTTTCCAAGCAAATACGGAGGGAAAGAATTATAATCTGCAAGTTCAAAGGTTGTGTCTATACTATACAGATATGTAGATTGTAAGTACGTGAGAGGACAAGAGTTCGGCGGAGCCAAAACAAATGACGAATGCTGTTATAATAATATGTACGTCATTTGAATAACAGGTGATCGTAAAATATTGTATTTTGAATGTTTGAACCGACGGTTATTCAATGACTGATAATTGGGAAATCATTGATTAGTTATGTATTTTTCTCAACCCAACATAATAATAGAAATACAATTCTCCGAGATGGAGATCAGATTCAAATTCCAAATTTATTATACATTTTTTTGATAATAGTAAACTGAATGTCGGTTCAATATATTAAACCGATAAACGGAATCTTGGATAATTCGGCGCAGGCATTTCAGCTCGGACATTTAAAAGCAGCATTTTTTTTATATATACAATGAAACATCCGTTAATATTCATTTTTAATGGTCATTATTTTGGTCCCAATATTTGTTATGGAAAATACATTATAACCTCTACATAACGGGCTTTAACTGCCACATTATATGTGTCTAAAATATTAATTTTATCATTAGTCATTAGTCAATTGAAAGCGTTTCGAAGTGCGTTTACAAGGGGTAAAACATGCACATCTACATACTAGGGCGACTAAATGAAACATCGTTAACTTAAGCGGAAAAAATCACTACATTACTAGTTGTTTGAATTTTACCAGAATAAAATATGAGCGCACGTGCGACCTCTTGGATAAATTTAATATAGGGAAAACTCAATCCACCGATCTAATAAAAAATAAAAATGTTGTATATAAATTATGGAAATCCAACGGCAATAATGAAATAAAAACCAATTAAACGTCGTAAAACCGAATCGACAAATGTCAACAATATTGTAGACTTATGGTTTTGTACTACTCGTGCTAAAAATATTCCAATCAGTGGACTAATACACAAATAAAAGGCTTTACAAGTAAAGAACTTGAAATTGGAAATTGGAAATCATCAAATAATTGGCTTGATAAATTGAAATCACGCTACAAAATTTACCTACACTCTGTATAGCGGTCATCTAGAAATAAACCACGTCTAGTAGCGATCATTATATTATATATAATATTATATATATATATATATTTCTGGTATATATATTATAATCAATATTGTATAATGAATAGATAACTAAATGTTTAAAAAAATATACTTATGTATTATTGAGAGTTATTAATATAATTGATATCATCTGTGTTGTTTATAAATTTAAATTATTTTTTACAATTAGGTATTTTTTTATTGTGTACAGTAACATTAAAACATTTAGTTTTTATCTTTGTTGGGAATAGTATTTTAGTAGCAATAATTCTCAGATTTCCATTTACTTACCATTATCAAAGAATTAATATTATTGAAAGCTTATTAATTTAAAGGCAAACGGGGCGTCGATTGTAACGGGGGCTGTGGTGAAATAACACGTAAAAAATAGCCAAATGGCTTGTTACAGCTTAACACTTTCAATCGCCAATGCCTAATAAGTACCTACCTACCTACCTATCTACAACAATTAAGATACAGCGATATATATCAATCGATCGGTGTAATCCAGACAATCCGTCGTAATTTCATCACTGAAATGATAAGTGTTGTTTCAACTAAAGCCGTCTAAAATAATCAAATATCCTCGAAAATGTAATGACCTCCACTAATGTAGATATTGGTTATTTTTTTATATATGACTTAACTTTTCATACCTATTTTTTTAACTTCGACTAAATTCATCACGTTCTATTATTTTATGTTTTATATACACATAAACCTAATTCCTCCTCAAATAATTTTTTTTTTTTGAAAAAACTATTATAGGTGGTGAAAAGCTCAAAATGATAAAACTAATTAAATATGTAGATGTACCATCACAAATATTATTCAAAAAATTCCAATGAAATTTTACTGACCGAAAATCATACCAACATTTAAAAAAGAGTTACACGTTAATATTTGTATACTTTTTCTTATACTATTACGTTTAAACAATAATAATATTTGGCACTTAGGTGCGATGCTATCCATTATGTGTAAATATAATTTTTGATAAATTTTCATATTAAATAATCTTATTTTTCGGTCACTATAATCAATTTTTTCTAATATTTTAGAATGAAACGAATTTGTGAGGTAGAAAGTTTAACCTGCAGGAGTATTATTGTATTTAAAAATGAGTGGCCCTTTTAAAAAAAATCCTAATTAATAGTAGTTATAATGTATGGTTTACCCAATACCCCTGGACTCTGTCTGGACGTATATTCCCTAGCCAATTTGCAATTTTCGGGGGATATTTATTAATCCTTCCGTGTTGTTATTATTGTTTTGTTTTTTGCACGATAACAAAATGTAGAACTTTCCAAAAAAAATTCCATCGGTAGCAAAATGATTAAATGCACGTTTTGTTTATCAACAATTCGTACGTAACAGGAAATCGTAGGTATTAAACATTCACGACGACACACAGCTATAATAGCTGTGATTTGCGCATTCGTGTAGACAGTGTCGCCAAGAAAATTGAGTATACCTATATAAATAATATATGAGTGCCGTTACCTACGGTATTTTTATTTCGCCAAAATATCAATTGTAAAATATTTTTTTAAAAAAATGATACACGAAAAAAACAATCAAAAGAAATCATTATCTTAACGTCGATACGACTATAATATTTCAAATGATTTTAATTGAAGTGCTAAACTTAAAAAAATATGTTTAGATTATGAAAATAGGCCAATCGAAGACTATCTCCGAGGTATTGCGCATAACTTTCAATTACAAGTTTAATGTTTTTTAAAAAAAAATTTTATGACTTAATTTTTTTTTTATATGAATCAATTATTTAAATTTAATTTTGCACCTATATTACTTTTTTTTTAACAACTTGCATATTATAATCCAATGTTCAACCAATAATTAGATTCTATGTACAATAAATATTACAAACAATAATAACATAATTGGGGGTTTTTTTTTTTTTTTTTTGATGACACTACCAATTGTCGTACTATCAATTGTCGCAAGCGGTCAATTGTCGCGCGAACAATTGTCCGCTTAATTATTGTCGTATATCCATGATGTACACGATTATTTTTATTTTTTTATATTTCAACGCCTGACGGCAATTTACAAAGATAATAATACATAATGAAAGAAAATGAATATAATATACATAGATACACTAGATATAAAGAGATAGATACAAAAGCAAAACTTAAGTTATGTAAGAGTTGTGGTATAAATAAGTATTAAACAGCATAAACAATTTTCCCAAATAAACACAGAAAATATTGCATGGTTCTGAACTAAGATTTCCCCTTTACGTCGGTTATTAAGATTAAAATTCTAGTAAACTGGTGTCGAAATTTATTAGACGCATTGCCCTTTGGATCGGGTCATTACATAAATGATTGGTTTTTCGAGTGATTTCGAAGATTTGATTATTTCGAGATTCAAGCCTTGGTACATGAAATGAAACTTTATTAAGTAGGCGGGTAGCGTCAATCTTACAGTGAACTAAATTAACTATAAAATGTATGTCCAATATCTTTCTTCTTAAATCTAGGTTAGATAAGTTCAAAGATTTTAAGATCTGTGTGTACTCATATGGAGAGTGAGTAATATTTAGAACGTAACTTGCGAAGAAAGAAAACGTTTTTGAACCTTTTGGATTTTCTGGGGGTCTTTTCGCATATAGGGGGACCATACTACAGATCCGTATTCTAAGATTGATCGCACTAATGAGGTATATAATATTTTAAGGCAATTAGCTTGGTCAAAATCTAATGTATTACGACGAATAAAACCTAGGGTACGTAATGCCTTACAGGTAATAAATTCAATATGATTATTAAAAGATAAAGATGATACTAAAGTAAAACCTAAGTCTTCCACCTGATCTACACGAAACAAGTATTCATTATGGATTAAATAATCAAAACTGATCAATACGTGATCTGAAAAAATACATAACTTTACATTTTTCCAAATTTAAGGAGAACCCGACCGTTTCACACCAATTGACTAATTGAATTAAAAATTATTATATACTACCTGCAACATGCAGCATAATAAGTATTTTAAGGAAAATCGCTAGACGAATTTCGATGAAAACATGAAAAATACAAAAATAAATGGCAAAAAGTTAATATAATAGACAGTAGATAAGACAAAAAGAGTAGATTAATACAATAACGGTATAATTTAAACAATTAATTTATTATATTATAATTAATGTATTTTTATTGATTAGTCAGAGTGAATATGAACAAATGTAATCTCTGAATAGGCTATCAAATAGATTCGATGACTCGCTATATATAAAATATATGTAAAAATCGCATTAATTTTTAAAATATTGAAGAAATTGTTGTTTTTAATATAACGAGTTGAATGTGATAAGTTCAAATACAATTATTAATAATTGGTAAAAGAGTTAGCAGCCAAACGGAGGTGTGCACGATTAAATCACGTCCAATTAAACCGTTCGGCTGTTATAGTATTCTCTATGTTAAATAATAATGTTATAATAATCTCAAATGTTAAATACTCATAAAGTTAATAATATAAAAAAGTTAAATAGTATTTTTGCACAGCCTGAATTTTAAATCCTTAATGCTGCAGAGTTCTGTTTTAACAACCTTTTTTTAAATTTTAAGAGATTTTTACATGTTACTACTTTTGCCTTAACACTAGTACCTATACTTACAATTTAAATTTTTCCGACTTTTCATAGGGAAGGGCATTACATTATTTTAGAATCTTTTAAATTGTCTCGTAATAAAATTAAAATCGTTTATATTGTTTAGGTAAAACCAATATGAAGTCCGATCAGAATCTACAATTGAGTATTGTTAGCTTCAAATACCCGAATAAATAAACGAAAAATATTTATTTATCAACACTATTGTATAAGTCTCAAAAATGGGCGGGACCGCTTTTCGCCAAATTTGTATACCTTTCCCTTTTCCGACAAATCAAAAAAAACATCGATTCTCTTTTCCCCCAAAACCGTCTTTACTTTTTTAATATTATTTTTAATTTATTTATGACTTGTAAGTAATTTTCATCATTCATATTATGAAAACTGTCTATATTACCTAGTTAAAATCACAGACTAAGATATAGGTACAATATAATGTACCTATACCGTATACCGGGTCTATTTTACCTATATTGGCAAAGAACATTATATTACTAAATAAAATAATGCAAAAAGACGAGATATAATATTTGTGCTTTATATTGATACCTATATATTTGCGATGTATTAAGTTTTGTTTTATTAATTTGTGTTGCCGCATACATTAAACCTACATTGACGTAGGTATACGACATTAGGTAAATAAAATAAGTACCTACAGATATGTTTAAAAAAAACGAAGACTTTTATTTTAATAAATAATAAAATTCGAGGAACATTATTATAATACAATTATTATTATCACAAATCAAAAATTTAAATCAGTCATGTATTGTGATAAGTACTGTACCTATTAATTTTTTGCAGTAATTAGGTATATATAAGATAAAAGCTTTACAAAATTATATCTGAAAAAAAAATGGGATAAAATTACTTTTTAGTTATTAATAATATTATACAAATAAAAAAACCGTCGATTCTCATCAAACATACATAATATTAGATTATTAAAATCGAAAACTTGACAGGTACCTATCTATATATTTAATTGTAAAATATTATTGTAATAACTAAAAAATTAACAGTTTTTACATCTTCTTATTTCCCAAATTCTAACATGCTCAGGTTTATATACCTGCACATATTAGGGGAGTTAAAAAGATGGTTCTTGGTAGCTACGAAACAAGTATAGCTACCAAATTATGGATGGGTTTGGTAATTATGGCCGACTTGCACCAGATACCAGACACTATCGAAAAAAAATCTTGTTGACTACTTCATTTTCTACCTGGGAGTCGAACTGTGGACCACTCGATCACAGTCGACAAATATTATTAATATAGGTAACTAAAAAGTAATTTTATTACCAATTTTTTTTTCAGATATAATTTTGTAAAGGTTACATCTTGATCCTACATCTGCAAAAATTAGTACAATACTTATCACAACACATGACTAATTTCAATTTGTAATTTGTAAAAATAATAATAATTGTAATAATGTTCCCAATATTTTATTACCTATTTATTTTATGAAAATCGTATTTTTTTTTTACAAATCTGTAGTTATTTTATTTAATAATATACTGTATATACTTCGCCAATAGGTAAATTATACCCGGTATATAGGTATATAGGTTATAACTTATAACCGTTGACCGATATATGTCATTGAAAAATAAACAAAATATATATAAATTTGATTGGAGTGTCGATTTAAAACTGTAATTTATTGCATTGTAAGCAACAGTATTTTCATTATAAAAATACAACAAAAAAAAAAAACACAATAATACTAGGTATATATAGATGATATTGTGTTGGAAAAAAATCTACGAAATATAATTAAATAACCTACATTTAATAACAACACACAGGGATATAATATAATATTATTAATTTATAGTATTTACAAGGAATTTTCTCTGTGCACAAATATATTTTTGTAAACAATATTTTTTCATTTATTATAGTGCAAATGCGGACCCAACATAGTACTTTATTACAATAACCATTATAAATTATTCGAATTTTTTGTTCGTATAAACACTTTAAAAGTTTATTTTAAAAAAACACTGAAAACAAATTTAAAGTAACTACTTATGCAATACCCCGACGAAAGCATAATTTTAAAATAATAATATTATCTTTGTAACCATTGAAACTAGATGCGAAAACGTAAATATAATGTGCAGTATAGTACCTACCTATAATATTATATTATTACAAATATTTGTTTTGGAAAAAACAACTGCACGGGATATCTATAATAATATGACAAAAAAAAACTATGAGATGATTTCATTATAAATATTACGAGCATTTTTTTCTACTATCTAAACTCGAAACTAACATCTCTAGACGTTTCGAAGAATCATGAAGTCGAAATAAAAACGTTTGTTTATAAACGCCGAGGATACCGTAGATAATAATATAAAAATAGATAGTAATTACTAATTTTATTGGATTTTCTCGAAATAAAAATAGGTAAAGGAATGAATATACTTCTACATCACTAAATGTTATATTTACGAAAATGAAAGCTTGCAAGTGGGTTATTTGTTTCGACTTTTTGCTACCTAATAAATTTTACTTTAGCTGTTTCAAAGTTGGAAATGTATTTTAAACAATACATTTTTTTTATATGCCTAGATCATAATAATATATTAATTTATCATAATAAAGCTTGTGAATATACCGTAATGAGCCCGTCGTGTAAGTACCTATTTATAGAAATAGCGTCAGTAGTAACTCGTATGCTATTTAAGCAAAGTACGAGTTGACCCATATATTTTAATATACATAACCTATATAATATATAATATGTATATTGGTATATCATATTATGGTATGGATCGCCGAGGTAATTGATATCGAATAGCAAATCGAAGTTTATAGATGGGTTATTATAGATTAATGATATGCTCAAACAATATACAACAGTTATAGTACACCTATATTGCCATGAGTGTACAGCAAGCTAGGCAAGCTTGCAAAGAAATTTTTGATTTTGAAATACCCACAAAAAAAAAAAAAATATATATATATATGAAGTAAAAAATGTGCATTCTGACCAAGACCAAACCATCAAAGTAATAAAAACAAACACAAATGAATGTAAGTCCACAATTTTCGAAAAATGACATCAACCTACTATCATTAATTTTATTAGTTATTGTGACAAACAAAATTGTATGTTCAGTTGGGAATAGTATTAATATATATTAATTACACAATGTATGATGCTAGGTATAATGTATATAATGTAGTACCTATATATCTATTACATATAGTGGTCGAAACGCGTGTTTCGGCGCTCGAGGTCCCCGGTTCGGCTCCCAGGTAGCAAAAGCGATAGATTTTTCGAGGTCTGGTGCAAACCCGTCCAATAATTTGGGTAGAATGCAATCAAGAACCATCTTTGAAAATCATCAAAAAGAATCATCTTTGACACGCCCAAAATGTGAAGGTGCAGCCATGAGCATGTGAGTTTGGGAAATTGAAAATGAGTTTGGAAAGAAGATGTAAAACGTTAATTTATACACCTATACCTAGTATAATGTTATTTACCTATATTATTCTCATGTGAGTATTTATTTATAAATTTAAGAGAACGTCGCACCGAAGATTTGAAGTGGTAAATACATTTTTTTAGCAGAACAAATGAATGATTTTAGAGTTAAAACACCAATTATAAAATTGTTTAGAAAACAACATTTAGGAGATAACTTCATCGGAATTTTTACAAATAATACGTTTGAAAAAAGTTAGTCTTGAAAATGAAAAAAAAATAGAATTTTATACCTTCAATAATAAGCTTAATTTATAAAATTGTAAAACCCCAATGACGTTATCTCTGAAATGTTGTCATCTACAAATTTTATAATAGGTGTTATAACTTTAATATTTAAAAAAATCATTTTATTTGTTTTAGGTAAACGTATTTTTAAACAAATATCGTCATTGAATAACAACAACAACAAAATACTGACATCACAGGACTATTTTTTAATTACTATTAAATTATATTAAAATAGTTTATAATTGTTGGATTTTTTTACATTACACAAAATGTCTAAAAAAATGCCTATACAAAACCCCTTTAAAATGGGCGTGCGGCTATATTGTTATTATTATTATTTGTATTGACATACGCTGTAATTACAGCTGATTTCAATGACATCAGAATAGAATTTATCGGAAAATGTGACCACAACCGGATTTATCTTAATAGAACAACACACTTATAGTCTGGTTAAAAATGCGTTTGATAATATAAAACAAAAATTGTCCATCATGATTTGTACTAATTTGTACTTTATTGAATATCACGAAAAAAAAATCTTTGGCGGTTACACGAGCAGGAGTGAACTCAACTTTGTGTTAATCCTATGTTAATTCTATGTTAATCCTATTTTTTTTTTAGAAAATAAAACCGAAAATACTTGAGGGGTATGTAAAATAAATATGAAAAGTATTATAAAAAAAAAAATTGGCTTCCCATTATCATTGCAATATTTTTGGTATTTTAGTCATTTTTCTTTATATTCAACGAGATGTTCTAATCAAAAAAACGCAGAAATATATTAGACACAATCCACATCGAAGATTTTTTTAACTATCAATTCACATTTTAGAATTATTAAGTATATAAATTAAATTTAAATATGAACCTAACACCATTAATTAGGATTTATTAAAAAAAAAAAAAATGTTTACCATATTTATTATTCACCAACATGCATGTTGTTTCATATCTATTAGTTAGGTAAATGAATGAAATAGTTTCAGTATTTAAATGCTTATAATTATTGCTTTTTAATTTAGTGATATAAAAACAACTCTATTAACAGAAAACAGATAATATATCGATTTTTTTCACAGGTCAAACCATTATTGATTAAAAAAAAATACCGAATTAGAATTAATTTCGTTTTCTATACATAGCTAAAAAAAACTTTGGCTACCTAGTTATATCATTATACGTAACTACTAACCAACAAATACAATAAAATATTAACACTTTGTTCAAACAAAAAAAGGTTAATTCACTTTTATATTATTATAAGTCAGTTCCTAGTTTTTTACTATTGTATCGGAATCCAAAATCATTAAACCAGACATCATTGAAGAATAGTTACTCAAAATTATCACAAAATGTAAAATAGGTATACACTATACGTTTCCTTCTCAAATACATACCTGGAATGGCGAAATTCAAATACTATGTAGGTGCTGAAAACTAATACCCAAGTAAGTAGTAAGTACCTATCAGAGTTACTGGTGTTTGGTATCTATTCATAAAAACTCAAAATATAAAAAGTACCTACAAAAAATTGCATTTGAAACAATAATACCATAGGCACAATTTTATTTATAAAGGTAAATGACCTTCTTTTTTTTTCTTATTTGATGGTTTTTAAAACTTGAAATATAATATAATATTGCAATTAACACTTTTAAAATACAAATAAGCAACAAAAAAAAAGGTCATTGGTATAAACACCTAAATACCATAGCTCCAGACCTGGATTTTCTCTTCACAACTCTGACTTACCTATTGATATAATATACCTATTACACATAAGTCACAATATTACAAGATTAAAAACTATATCTGTATAAGTATTAGATACATCGAATACCTATACAAAAGTTATTTTCATAATTTATATTCAAGTACCTAAATATGTACCTATTTACTTATCTATATTGAAGTCTGTATTGTGTTCCTAGACCTCAAAATAAAAGTAATGAGGCTGGTTGGTTAACATTTAGAGACATGGATATCACACTATTTGATATCACCATTAGTTATATCATTGATTATATAATATAGTATAAACTATATAATATACCTAATCATTAATCAATGGTTATATCTACTGCATACTAAGTTCTCAAATTTTATTTAGCTAAAAACCTATTCAATAGTAAGAATTTCTAAAATACCTCATCAATTTAATCAATATTTATACCAAATTTATTTTATTGACTGAGGTCAATATTAACTAGTTACTAACTACGAAGTAATAGGTATAACTAGATAGCTGATAAATAACCTATTATTTAATATGTATAATGAAAATAAACTTTGCTCATTAATTTGACAGAAAGTATAATAGGTATATCTACAAAATAATTAATTGTTTTTTATCTACAGGATTTATTGAATGACGTCAACAAATATATACAAATCTATAATTTACCTATAGATATAAGAATTAGAAACATGAGTTTTTTTTTAATGCAGTATCCAGGTAGGTAGATACATAATTAGTTTTATTTTTTGCACTAGCCTTATTACCTACCTCATATTTGTTTATATATAGTTAGGTATATTTCCTTACTTATTGGAAATGTAGATAGGTAACCTACTAAATAGGTAGAAATTATAGTTTAAAACGTCCATATTAAGTAGTTATGAAAATTGTACCCAGGCAGAAAAATAAATTAAAAACCATTTTATAGGTAGGTACTTACCAACATAATATACCTATAGGTATATAATATTTGACCAATAAGACATACATTTTTTAAACAATATTCTATGGAAGTTCCATAAAAAAGCTCCGAGAATTCTTATTTTCTTTGAGATGAAAATATTTTATAGGAACCAATCAATCTTAATTGCTTATAAATAGATAGTTAGTATAAAGTATGATAATACACGTGTATAAAACATATAAAATTATATTATTGTGTTTGATAATTACTTTAATTACGATTTAATGATCAATGTTTCTGCCACAAGATAATTTTTTTATCGAATCAAAATAGAATTGGTATAAAATAAATATAAATTTATGTAGGTAATTGCAATTTTCAATTGTATTTTTTTTCCCATTAGGTGAAAAGAAAATAATGCGTACCTATGTATCAAGTAAAAAGAAAATAGAGTAAATAATATTAAATACTATAGGTATTGGATATCATATAGGTAAATAACATCCTAAATAAAAATGTTTACCATTAATTTTATATCAAAATAGTATCATACATACAAAACATATAAAATTAAGGGATGTACCATATGTTTTATACTATATTGTATTATATGTTACAATCCTGGTTAGTATTCTACCAAATAACAATAATTAAATTTCAGGATTTACTAAACCAAATACCCTACAATTTAAACACAAGTACCTACCTATTAATGTGTGAATGTGTTTATAATTGTATATTCTTTTAACAAACAAAAAGTTCATAGGTATTACTGTATTAGAGAAAATTGAAAAAAGCAAAGTAATTAAATTACAATTTGACTGATTAACAAATACCTTTTCAGATGATACAAACAATAAAAAATAATACCTACCTACCTAATTGGTTTATATTAAAATACACCTAGGTAGGAACGTTTTATTAGATAGGAATGCAAAAAGAAGTATCATAAATAGTATTTAGGTATTAATATTCAATATCTAATAGATAATTAATTCATTATCAAATATTTTTTCTTTGTGTGAACGATGCCAATAAAATATAAATTAACAGATTTTGATAGGTACCGGTATGCATACAATTTAAATATTCATATATGCATAAATATATGAAAACATTTTTAACCTACTAATTTGTTGAACTTTGAGATTCATTTTGTTTTCAAATGATTAGATAATAATATTAATTAGTTCAAGACAAATATATGAATCAAGAATAATAAGTGTTTAAATCTAGTACCTAATAAATAATTAGATGGGCATACATAATATAGTTCTATGGTCTATGAATAATTGGTAGGTAATCAAGACTCAAACTAATGTAGATACACATAATTGTGTGAAAGTATTTACATATTCATTAACGATTTATACTGGTTAATAATGTATACATAATGACCAAAAAGTAAATAAAATAATATGAATTAGGTACCTACTTATGTTACAATCATACGAATAGATAGCATTTACATTTCTTTGAAATCATTATTAAAAATTGCATGCAACAGGAAAACCATCTACCAACCTATTAAAATACCATTAGGTCTATGTATAAACCAGTAAAAACTGATATTTATTTAATTATTGGTATAATTAATGTATTAGGTACCTTTATATTATATGGAACCCACAAATTTAAAAGTTGGAAACTTTTCTCTATAATATATTATCTTATTGTTTTTTTTTTTAATTTCCTTATCATACACTATCATAACCTAAGCTTATCCATTACCAATCTACGTATTTACCTATATTATCGAATAGAGACTCTTCAAACGATAATATTTACAAATGTAATAGGTAGGTAGGTAGATAGACACAATTGAAGCTCAAAATACAGTAGGTACAAACATGCAAATTAAAAGAGACCTTGTGATGTACAATTAAATGATATACCTAAATGAAATAGTTTCCTATCTTTTTAGGTTCTCACAGTTGACATTGTTAAGTCTCGACGTACCTATACATTAACACACGCATTAAGTAGGTAGATACGACCAAATTGTGATGAACCGAACTGCGATATTTAAATTTCCAGCCTTCAAAGGACTGTAGATCCTCATATTATAAGCAACTACCTAATTAAATTGGCAAGAAACATCCACGACGACGGCGTGTTATCAGTGAGTGTACAAATGTGACCTTGGTGTACCAAACTCAACGTGTGGGGAGGGGGGGGGGCACTAGCTTTTGGCCTGCTACCAACTCCCTGGGACGACCAAAAACATGGGATCGTGCAGACGATGGCTTACCTGGTTACGCACACCGAATGGTGCAATCCGTATTTGTTGAGCACTCTAAATAGTTCTGGAGCCGTCCTGGTGAAGCCGACCAGACTGAACGTGGCCAACATCGTGTTCCACAGGATGAGCAGGCCCTTTAACCGAAAACCGGCGCGATCGCGCATCAACCGCCGGAGGCCGAACACCAGCAAGGCGTATATGGTACAATAGTAGAACCCGTTGGTCCAATTTTCGGCCATCCATTTTCGCGTCGGAACGTAGTTGAAGTTATCCTCGAAGTCGAACACGTACGAATAGTTGGACGGTTCAGGATATTTCATTATGCGGACCATGGTGTTCGGCACGGGCGTGTATTGGAACGGGTATGGGTTAAGTAGTCGACGTATCTTCTGCGAGAAGCGCGGTGATGAAAAAAAAAAAAAACTAAAATTAATATCGGTGCCTCTAATCGTTTAATAATATGAAAAATATCCGAGTACCTTAGATATGACTTTATTTGCGGCGTTCGGTGTTTAAGTTGTATCCTCTTGATCGGAAATTGTATTGGGGAAAAAAAAAAAAAAAAAAAAAAAAGACGAAAAGCGCGTCTTTAACGACTGAGGAAAAACGCGTGTCGGCCGTACGTGTGGTGTGTATGTGTGTGGCGTTGACGAGCAGGCGTGTGTGTGTGTATGCCGGTCCGACAACGGTTGGAAAACGCGTGTTTACGACCGAACGTGCGAACGGAAAGTGCTGCGGAACAGCGGACGGCCGTGATACGGTGTAATGCCAACGTGCCGCCGCAGACGACTTCTCACTCTCATAGTATCACGGCGCTGCAAAATCGCCGGTCCCGCAGTGCGTCTAAACGGTTTCCCCCCACCCCACTCGAACGAAATATCGGAAACGATAACACGAAAATATAATAATGTACCTATATTATTATAAAAATTTCGTGTTATTCGCACGCATGCGCGTACCCGACCTGGTGACCGACCCTGCACACGTCGTCGGCACATGGATCGCGCTGCCGTCGCTGGAAGCCGTCGTCTACTATTATACACCGCCCAACACGTCGTCACCGCCACCACCACGGACACGGGCACACGGCTCACCGGCACCAGCCGCGTGCTCGACCGCAATGCCGTGTCGGCGGGCGGGACGGGTCTAACCAGTGCGACAAACATGACGCGTGCTCCCGCGCGCGCAGTGCCGTGTATCCGTGCCGAATAATTCGTATTATTCGTACGCGCGCCCAAACAAATTCCGATCGAAATATTTTGTAATACAATATAGTAATAAAATTCTACTTGTCATTTTTTACGAAGGGTGTGTGGGGCATTACACCGTTTTTTTGTTATTTTTATTGAAAAATTACCGAAGTATTATATTATTATTTGCCTCGACAAAAATAATAATTGTAAAACAATGTCAGTACGACCAAACTGGCTGCCACCGTGTCGCTCAAAGTACCTAAATATGTATATATGTGTATATGTGTGTTGTTTTACATTTATTTGTATAAATAATAAATAACAATAATTAGCACTTGATTCTTAATCATTAACTTTATTTATTTATATGCAATAACATTTTATAATATTTATGGATCACACGAAACATGA